>LKNJ01000693.1:0-134347 GCA_002120245.1 Maccullochella peelii
CCATCTTCAACCTGCAAACAGACAGGCTGTTGCATAACACTGAACAGGCTTGGACTTCATTCGTAACCATAATGAAAGTTGTTCAAAAAGGGTGTGTTGCCTGCTAGCAGCCTGCCTGTCAGATGTTGATGTTAGCTGAAGGAGAGGATTATGCACAGCAATTTATCACAGAGGTTAAAAGAGACATGATAATTATCACGGAGAGTGTAAAAACTCTCCAGATTTTTCTAAATCTCTCGCCGTTTGCAAAGAGATAATCTCCACTTCAATTATTTCTCAAGCACACATGATTACACACACACAGCTCATGAGCACACACCTATGCTACGCCCACATTTGCACTTACAAACCCCTTCATTCAGAGCCTAGGGCTAGCGTGTGAGACCTTTAAGAAGACGGCAAAATATAAGACAAAATTAAGTTAGAGACTCTTTGGAAACCAACGGGGTAATCTGATTGGCCTCTGGGGCAGCATATCAACTTAACAGTCAGCAAATTTCAATTAGTCTCAGCAGCTCTGGTGTCTCACACCCACAAACACACTCCAAGATACCTCTGTCACCGATCTGAATATTGCTGTGGTCAGGTTGTCTCAATGACCAGCTAAATATACTATGGGGACTCTGCTGTCAGCAGATGTTCTGTCTCTCCTTCCTTTCCTGTCTGGAATAACTGTTGTTGGAAAAGCCATCAGCTGAGTCACTTTGGCGGATAGGGGTATGGATTTGGAAGTTCTTAAATATACCCTCTGGGAATAGTGGGGTCTGAAAAACAGCGGTTATTATTAACATTGGCTGGACAGGAAGAGGAAATGAGGTCGCACAGGCCAAGCTTCTGCTACACAAACACCTCAGAGCACAAACCAATGGGATCACTGCGATCTGCGTAGAGGAAGGAAATTGAAAAGACAAAGAGGATTCGCTGAGGACAATGTCCTATCCACCTCGCCGACGTTCAAAGCCAATTTTTCATCTCGCTTTTGAACAATCTGTCGTAAAAATATCAAGCAGAAGCATAAAGTAACATTTTGGCCCCCTAGTTCGTCAGACACCTCCAGAGAGCAAGCTGTCTTGCAACAGCTGAACTGACGCACCTCCCTCCCCTGAGCCAGGATGTCTACCAGTTGTGAATGTCTGTGTCTCCCGCAGCCCGACCCCTATGAGGAGTGCTGGGCTGGGCCAGAGGACAGCCACTAGGATCATTTTGAAGGGACAGGATGAGGCCAAACCCAACTGGATTCCAGAGAGGCCCGCCTCTGGAATTTGAAAGCATATGTGCAACTCTTTTTGCGAGGACAGATCCCATTATGGCACACTGTTTGGATCACATGATTAAAACTGGATCCTCTTCACACACACAAAACCTATTCCAGTCAGTCTAAAGTCTCAGAGATGTGATCAGGAACACAAAAGAACAGAAAAACAACAGTAGTAAACAATAATGTCCCATTAGAAATGGATGCGGGTGGAAACCCTGTAAGCACCCTGAAAAATACCATCTCTTCATGTTGCAAGTCAGCTGAGGCAGTCAGAGCAGCATGCCTGAGGTCAGTTCACATGTCATTGGTGCCAGTGGTTCTTCATGAAAACACTGGAGATATTCCACTGCACCTCAGCACCAGAGAGAGAAGTTTACTGTAAAAGCAATGTTTCAAGGATATTTCAAATAAAACAAAAGAAGTTTTGGACTGCTTGAGTGACACATAAAACTGTAGATCTGTAATCTAGTTCTTGAGAAAGAAGTGTGGAACGAAATAAAGAATATTGTCACTGCTTACCAGACCAAAGTACTTAGGCATATAACAGGATCACAAGTTCAAAGTGCAACTTTTTTCAAAGGAAGAAAAAAAAAACCTACATTATTATTACAGGCAGACTTAAAACACCATCTGAAAAGAGCTGAAAATGAGCTTACCACACCAGGAGTGTAGAGATAAAACAAGTATTTCCAGTGTGCGTAAAAACGCTGCGGCTAAGTCCTCAGAGTGGTGGGAGATGAAAAGCATGAGAGGCTTGTGCTCTCGCAGTAAACTTGCAGACAATGTGTGACTCATTAAAAACTTTATCTAACCTGTAAGACGCCCCCTTGTTTCCTAAATAAACACACTGGTGATTTCTCCTACATAAATCACAGCCAGACAGTCACAAGAAAATGAGGGAAACTCGTTTTGTTTTGGCTTTTTTATACCTTTGCTTTCATGCGCATGGTTTATTTGAAAATTCTTTAAAACTTCCCCCAAATAGGAACTGAAATAGAAAAAATGCTTTCAGTTCTGTTTTTCAGTGGGTTGCGTCATCAGACACTTGTCACATTTGTCCTTTAGTTTCCCTAAAATACACCAGACTAAAATTAAATCCTTTAACTAAACTTGTTACACACTCATATAAAGCCAGCTATCTTGTCTAGTCTTTAAGCTAAATATAAGCACGTACAAAACAAATAAACAATGAAACAACCTTGACAGAGTCCAAAGCCAGCCAACAATCAGGAAAGGCGAGTTTTAGTGTCTAACGTCAGCATGACTGCCTTAGATTGAATGCTGGTGCACAGCTATATCATTACAGAGCTAAATGAGAGGGTACATGCAATCCATTTGGTGTTCTTCTCCATTTAACATACCTAGACTTCCTGCTTAGAGAAAGCTCTCAGTTGACCCTGGGGGACAACTGGGTTTAAGTGTGAGCCTTTGTTCCTTTTAGTAGTCCATTATACGCCCCAGGCCGGCCCATAAGACAAAAGGGTGCTGTGACTCTGATGTGAACCACCTTGGGTTACTTCTGGGTTGTCTTACACCATGCTGTCATGTGTCCTCAGCAGACTTTTACCATGCACTCAACCTCAGCAGGTCTGCTGTAACTTGAAAGCTCAGTGGAAAGGAGCCCACACACAGTGAAGACGGGCATACACGCAGATCACACACTATCTATGGTGAAATCCCATACAGATGTTATCTGGTTGATGACAACATCACAGACATTGAAAGGTGGGTGAAATTTGATACAGATGTTATAAGCGAGTTGATCTGTGACACCTTTAGGTCCTACATCATGGAGAGAGATCACTTTGCTGTAGTTTCCTGTGCCCATAATAACCACATGTGACTGACATGTTTACGCCTGGAGACCACGGTACTTCCCTGATGAACACCACAGGCTCAAAGTACTCAGAAATTCCCAGGATATGTGATAAGAGTTGGCCAATGAGCAACAGATTTGGCACTCAAGCCGACACGTAAGCGCGCTCATATGCCTACACTTCCTATAAGCATGAACATAGCCAAATACAAAGATATGAGCTTTACAAAGAGAGGGAGGAACAGAAAGAGAAAGGAAGCAGCATCAACCAGCCAGTGCTTAGAATAACACACAGGGTGTGTTGTGTGGAAACTCTTCTATCTATTATGAACAGATTTATTAATAGCCCCAAACAAAAGGAAACTGGTGTTGGAGAACCGGGATTGTCCCGTCTCTACAACGAACAGCAATGTTTTTCAAAGGTCATAAGTTAATAACATTTCATCTCTGCTGAAATTTCACAGAGAAAAACAGGGAAGGAAAAAAAAGAAGATCTAAAATACCCCTATGGAACTAAAAAAAGTTATAAGTGGAAGTAGCGTGATCAAAAAAAAAAAGGAAGAGGACTATATTCTCATGAAAGCCCCTAACACTCCTCTGTTAGCTAACCTCAAACTACTGTGACCTTTCCAACTCTTCATTTAAACTTTCTCCCTTGCTCTCACCCATTGATCCTTGTCACTGTCAATAAGGTAGGCCACAAACTGAAGACAAGCATGTCTCAGAGTTTGTTTTCATCCATTTGAGCTGTTGCATTCCGCCCTCTCTGTGCATTTTGTGGTGGTTTCTAATTACCTGCCTAGAGATGGAGGGTGGTGAGCATGTGAAGGGCCATATGGCTAAGTAGCGTATCAAGCCTCTATGGGCTAAAGACTCCTCAGCCGTCCTTGGAGGAACACAGCTGCCCATTGTTTTAAGGGGAGACACTCCCCACAAACACCAGAGGCAATGCAACAAGACCTCCAGTAGTGTCATTCAACAGCCATGGCTGACCAATTAGTTCCCCCTCCACCTTTAAGTAATGCCAAAGGATCAGAGGGTCAGAGGAGAGACCTCCTAATGGCCAAGGTGAGGTACAAGAAGAGCCAGGGGGAACGGGAGAGCCAGAGTCGCCACGGCAGAGCCTCTGAAAACCAGCAGGGTTCGCCTTGTTTATAGACAGCTGGAATGTAGCGGTTCTGCTTGTTATTAACCACAGACAACACTCTCTCACATGCCTCTCATGCATGCACATTCACGCTCTCACCCATAAGAGGCGTTACAGTCTTTGATGGCCTGGGGCCTAGATTTGTTTTAGGAAAATGAAATGAGCATTGGAGCAGAGCGGAGTAGAGTGGTGGTGAGCACACAGAAGGACACTAAGATGGCCTTGGTGGCCCTGTGCCAGGGGAAACAGAAGTGGCATTTCTGGAATCTGGTTTGGAGGGAAGAGATGGTTTGGACGAGGCCACAACGCCAAGCACATGATGGGGTCTCTGAATGACTTACTGTTAGGGGCCGTTCTGCATCAGTAACCCTAGCGTGAGGGGGGGGGAAATGTCGTGCTCTGTAAGATAACTGACCATTCTCCCCATTTGGTAGTGATTTTCTGAAATGGCTGAGCACGGTTCACAGGCAATAGTATTGAAACATGGGACATATGGAATGTTCAGATAAGTGAGAATGAAAATAAAAAAGCAGTTTGAGTGCAGCCTTAGTGGTCGAAAGTCAAAATAATCCTGCGAGTTCTCATAGCAGAAGCATTTGAAAGTCATTACAACTCACTATGCCACATGCTGCGATGACTATCACATTTCCCCACTTTTCTCCTGGTAATATGATCCACTAATGATTAAGCACAATTCCCTTTCCAGACTTACTGTACAGGCTAGTGAAGGTTTGGTCAGGCTTACCTCTGTGGGTCTTTACTGCCATCTGTGCTGTGTTCTGCGCTGCTTCCGTCTCCCTGCAATCTGGTGTCCACTGCCGGGTCCACCTCGGGGTCGGCAGCATCTTCATTGGTCTCCAGAGCTCTGGGGACAGGGCTGTCTCCGTCGTGCTCGGGCAGAGGGGTGCAGCGGCCCTGGCTCCCCACGCTGCTGATACTCCCCGTGGTCCCATGGTGGTGCCTGTCCACGCCCCCTCCAGCCCGCTTGGCCTCACTGCATCGCCTCATGGCTTGGAGCTGGGAGAGGGGCACTATATCGGCTCCCTGGGGTCGATGCCAGACTGTACGGCGGCCAGTAGAGTTGTAGTAGTAGAAGCGGCCACTGTGGTGGTCAAACAGCTCCCACCACTGGTTACCATCTGCCTGGCGGACAGGAACGCCTGTAGGGGGATCCCAGCCGCACTCACCAGTGGTTAAATTCACATACATACGCTCACGGGAGCGTGGCTCCAGGATCTCCACCCAATCAGAGCTGAATGAGAAGAAATGAGACAAAGTGTTATTTACAGCTAAAAATGGCAACAGATTATTCACCAACAGGATACGGTGATGCATTAGAGGCCACGGTCACGCCTGAGTACTAATCAACTTGACAAGCAGTAAACAACTCACACTGTTTGACAGACTGAGGCCCAAAAATGCCCACTTGCCCATATGGAGAGAGTGTCAATGTTTGTGTCCCCTACATGTGTCCATCTGCGTGTGTGTGTGTGTGTGTGTGTGTGTGTGTGTGTGTGTTAGCAATGATGTCATCTCTTTGGTAGGCAATGGAGCGGCAGGAGTGATGGCGTGTATGTGTGTTTCCTGAATAAGGAGACAGGTGGACACACTCAGCGAGAGACCAGGCATGGAGTCAGCAGGGCCCATAGAGAACCATACGCTCGGAGTGCTACTAATGCAAAAACGCCTGAGCTTAACTACAATCACAGAGTGACAACAGCCAGCTCAGCACAATACACACAGACGACAACAAAAAAAAGACAGTGGAGAGGGGAGGTGCAAAAAAGAAATAGAGGCAGAGAGAAATAGAGAAAAAGACAACCCAGTTTGCAGAAATGTACAAAGGGACAACCAATTACATGCAATTAGACCATGAACTGAATTTCAGAGAAATTATAGGACACTATCTATCTGTGTTAAGCAAAGTGTGTGGCATATTGCAATTGAATATCACCCCATATAATGGGTATGTGCTACATAAAATCAGGGTCAATAAATACGCCTGACAAATAAGCAAGGACTGCAGTTTGCTGGTGCTATATCCAGGTCATGCTACACTTTAGTGGGCTCCATTATGTCTCCTTTGATCTAGTTCCCTAATGCAGGCCATAACTGTGCCAGCAAATCCATGTGAGAACAGGAACACTGCAAACAGCCAGCAAGAGTCCAATCCCAAGTCTCAGACACAGTAGATCAGTAGTTCTAGATCAGAGCCAGGGGAAGGACTCAAAATATCCAATAAATCACAACGCTCCTTTCTAGTCTCTCGTAATGACCACTTGAAGGTCCTGGCATCGCTATGTAATTTCTCTTCTTCAGTATCCCACCCAACTCTAGCCTAGTATCTTCGAGAGAAAAGTGCCAGTGGGTAGGAATTAGTGTCACAACAATCCGCCATTGGCTTGGATCTTTTCCCAGCTTTCTCGGGACAGAGAAGCTTTTCTTCTCCCTGTCACGGTTGTTTGTGGTATGGACCTGCAGGTAGCCTGGACACTACCTGTGATGATCAGAAGGGGCACAAAGCTTAGCATGGATAAGAGTGCCTACAATGTCCACCAAATACCCACATTGGTTCCTCATGTGCCTGCCAAATCAACCCTGTGTGCACCCCCGGCCTCAGAAATAGACACAGAGGAGTGTGGTGCCAGTCAGGTCTGGCCAGGGTTACAATGTCACTGTGTTGACTACAAAACTCACTGGGAGCAACAGCTGTTCTCTGTAACTGCAACGCCTTGAGTAACTTTGACATACCTGTTTATCAAGTATTAAGTATCAATCCAAATCTCTTTAATGTGCTGCCAGCAACAGCCCCAAGCTCTCCATAGGTCGATTCAACAGCCAGCTAATATAGAGGGAGCATGGAGAGGATATAGGAGCCTTTCACATACTGTCTACCCATGTGTCCCAGTGCTCTATGCTGCGACGCCATCTGGTTCAATCCCTCACACCAGGCAAGCAGCCCTAACCTTAGTGGACTCAACATGTAGGGTGTTTTTTTTTTTAACCCACCTGGGATGACAAGAAGATAAGCTGGGAAATTTCAGGAAAAAGGTGTCTATAAGCATCCAAAAAAAAGTTTGCATGAATGTGTTGTTTGTGCTGCAGGGGTTGGATTCAATATAGCAGAGTAGTGTTTAGAGGCTGACTTCTCACAGAGAGAGAGGCCCAACTATTAGAAGATGAGTTTCAGACTGATTAGATCCGCAACACTTCCAAGGCTTCCAAATAATGGGGCATTCAAGGCAGAGGCCAAACAGTCAATACCACCCCACACATACCAGAGGCTTCATCCTCTTACTGCGCCCATCCTTCCCACACTGAGAAACTGATCTCTCCATACTGCATTCCTTGTTATTCAGTCCTGTGTTTGTCATCGCTCTCTGTACATGCAGTGTTTTCATCTGAATCAAAATAAACCAATCCCTTATGAACATGGAGTGGAAGAAAGCTGAGACTGTGTCCTCTCTCTCCGTGCTTTTTTGGGTCCCAAAATTCCACAGCAGTGATGACACTGGGGAAAGCAGCACAGAATTTAACACACCGGACGGTGTCCTGAACACCCCAATAGGAAACCAGAGTTTGAGGGTCAACTGTGGAGGCCAAGGCTGACGAGTTTAGCAGCACGGGGTGTAGTGGTTGCATAAGGACTGTTCCCTCTGGGTAAATAAACAGCAGTTAGAGCTGAGAGCGAGCCTGCTGGGCATTGTTGACACGACCAGATAAGCAGGAAGATGGACCGGTGCTCAGGTTCTGAAATTCCTGGAATATCACTGTTGGGAGTACTCAAACAACATGAGAGATGTCCATTAGGCTACATGGGCTTGTTTAATACAAATGGACCTGTCTTCTGCAGGATTTACCAGGTCAACGCACTTTGATTTCTCTACATTTAAAATGAAAATTGCTTTATTTCCACCATAACGACATATCTTTCATTCTCAAAATTAAATAAAACAGATTCCATTGCTTGAAGTGGACAAACTGAAATTTAAGAGAGTGCTTCCATCCTTGTTGCTATAAATTTATGGTGAAGTGTCTGTTTGTAATACCATGTAAATGAACTTCAGCCTACTCAGCTGCAGGCGATTCCCTGACCTGAGAAGCAGACATAAAAGCATAGTGCAGGACTCCAAACAACCCAGGCAGTCTGCCTCATGCTGCAAATGTTCATAAATGGTTTGGAATGCAGTCTGCACCAGCACAGCGAAGTCGAACTCCAACAGAAATGTTTTATATTGAACTAAAATTAACTTATTACACGCATGGTCCTGTGATTCAAGGACACAGCACCTGATTTACCTCTGGGGAAACTCGATCTAATTGAAGCAGACTTGTATGCCAGAGACCAGTGTTTTTTTTGTGGTCCTAAACCAGCACTTGACTGCCTTCAGGAAACACGAACATATAGAGAGTTGAGGAGCAGTGGGATTTCACCAGAAATATGTTCAGAAATTGTGACTTTTAGCTGACACAAGACTTTCTTGAATATCAACTGGATTATTGTTTTTTTTGTGGAACTGCATCCCTTCCTGAGAATTTGCTTTAATTTTTCATCTAACCTGCATTGTTTAATTAAACAATTAATTAAATTCAATCGCCTGGTGACATCAGACAATTCTGTGCCAAGAAACTGTCCACAGCTTTAAAATATTTGGAAACTTAAGTGAAATAAGTGAAATCCAATGTCCTCTTTACTCTTGTGTGAACTAACACACTCTCTGCTCTCCCATGGCACACAGGATCTTTGTCTCCCATTTGGGTCAAGGAGACGCTCCAGCAGCCTATGGTTATTCCACAGCGACTAAAAATAAAGCTTGTCAAATTGTAAAAAAAAAAAATCTCTGCAAACAGAGCCTGCCACTGAGACCAAGAGGCCGAAACTGACACATGCACACACACACAAAGACGTGTACAAAAGCACACCTTCTTAACCATCTTGTTACTCGCAGTCCCAATGTGCCGGGGGTCTCCTTCGGAAGGAGAAATACTTCATCTATCATCCACAATTTACAGTCAGCTCCAAAAATAACTAGGACTGAGAGTGGTTTTTCCATAGTGAGGGAAACAACAGAATATAGCTCATGGAATCTGCCCCATTGTTCGAAGCCAACGCCAAAGTGTAAATGGCCCTTTTCCCAGCAACGGTAAACATAGAGGACTGGACAATACATTCACTAGAAATAGGGCAACAAGCAGCCCTGTGTCATTGTCCAGCTTTGGATTTCAAACAAACTCAAATACCAGTGTGGTTGTTGATGTCGTCAAAAAGAGTAACGGTACAGACAGAAAAAGATTGTTTTCTCTGTGTAGCATAGCCATTTGACTGAACTATGGCAGCAGTGTTTTTATCAGATATTCTAGTAAGGGCTGAAATTCAGCTTTATGCTTCAGTACCATTGTGGCATTTCTGATGAACAGATAGGATGCCTTCCGAAACGGAGCCAAATGGGGGTATTACTGTATTAATTTGTCTATTAACTTGTTAAGGTGAGATAATAGACAAAACCAGCAAGCCAGCCAAGCTCCCATTAACCAGTCAGGACTCCTTTAAGGTAACCTCTAACCTTTTTCAACAACAGGCTATTCTGAGCTGTTGCTTGTGACTGTCCCTTGTGGATCTGTGCAGGCTACGTTCTCACACAGGGCCTGCCATTCATCTAGGAAACCTTAGCACTCTGCTGACCAGGCACAGCAACAAGTGCCAAGGTCCACCCTGGCTGGTATATTTACAGAACAGCTTTTTCCTATTTAGAGACACAAAGCATTCTTTCTCCTCAGATACTAGCTTAACATAAGTCACTGCACAGGAAGAGAGGAAAGGATTTAAACTCACCTAGCCGCACAGGTACAAAACTATTAAAAATGTAGCAACAATGAGAAACCACTGGCAATTTGCTCTCACCGAGCAAGCAGAGGCCTGTACCTCAATATAATACAAGGAGTGATCTGCCAAAAGCAGACTTTTGTTTGATTCCATGTACAAAGTCTATTCAGCATGGCTGCTAGGCAACCTGCTTATCTAAATATTGTAAAACAAGAGCAGGGACGCAGGCCGACTACCGAGTGCTTGGCTGCAGTTCCAGTAGCTGTAGAGGTGACTAACCAAGAGCGTAATCGTAAGCCTGGCATGTCGAGTGCTGTGGCCAAGGTCCCGTTTACTGGAGTAAAGAGGGGAGCAGCTCTAGCGTGTGTAAACCCCATCGGCAGCAGTGCAGGACATGATACTCGGATGGTTGTTTAAGGGTGTGTGTAGCTACATCAGGGTCTCGACATAGATTACAAGCATCTCCAAAAAAACTGTACATGGCATGAACTGATAGGTCAGTTTGGGCTGTTGAGTTTCTTCCTACATGTTTCCACTGCCAGTAGTGTTTGTTGATTGTGAAGGCAGGAATCAGGTTTGAGAGAGGCTAATCTTGTCCTTCTTAGAAACATAATTCAGCATCTGCAAAGGCATATGTTTGTTTTCTGGTCTCCACTGAACCAAAATGTTTGTGTTGGACGCAGAGCTGGGACGAGGTGTATGTGGGTTGTTTCTGTGCTCTGCAGGATGTGCGTGTACTCCCGTCCATGTGTCCAGAACAATCAAGAGGGAGAGTACACATGTTTCAGATGACAGGGAAAAAAAGCCCCGCACCTGTCATACACACATTCTTTGGCTCTTTTGTTCAACACCTCCCGTTCCTGCCGTGTCACCAGGGTTAGAGGTCGGTAAAATTCATGGCACAATTGGTCCCTGTGTGTTGCATTTAATTCAACAACAAACAAACCGGCCTGAAGACTGCTGAGTCTGTTATAGAGCAATGGACTTCTGAGAGGCATCTTGGCATTCACCCCCACAGAAACCCCCATAAAGTTAATGCTTGGGTTTAAGATGCTGTATATTTATCTTGTTCTCTGACTTTAATAGTGATGTGCTTTGTAAACCAGACCCACACAGCTGCCCACTCCCTGTCTTGTTTACTCTTTTGCCCCTTGTTAGAATTTCTAACAAGGGGCAACCTTCTTCAGGTTTGTTTATCATTGTATTGACTCTATGCTAATGTTAAATACTTCTTCTGCAGATTACTGTTTTAGTGTGTGCATCTGTATACTGTGGGGTTGCTTTCCCTTCAGCCAAACATGATCCATCTTCCGTACAGCCCTTGAAGAGTTCAGATGATGATAAACTTGGACAATCAGCTTTCTCCATAAAGTTCTGTCAACTCTGGAACACATTACCAAGTGAAATCAAATTAACCCCAGATATAAAATATCAAGTGTATTATCAAGTATCAAGTGCTGGCTAAAAGCAAACCAGAGCTGTACCCATTTTTAGCCAATTGTACTCTTGGTGTATGGTGTATGTGTATTGTACCACTCTTTCTATAGGGTGTTGTGGTTTTATGATACTGAAAGCTGTATATTTTAATTACACTGTACATGTAAAAGTAGGGACTAGGGACAAGAATTGAAAAATAGCAATAGCTATAAACTCTCTGTGCAGCACATCAGTTTCATGTTCTGTATTGGAACAATGTTAAATTGCATTGTCCCTATCAAATAAATAATAATAAAAAATAAAGAAATGAAAAGGGTGTGAACAAGACTGGGTCGAAACCTAGTACATGGCTGGACTGTGTATGGTCAATGTGCAAAATTGTGGCCAAAAAGTGCCTGACCATTTTGAAAGAGCAACGGCCAATGGGGGAAACTCCAACACTCAACCGACCAATGGCGTAACTTCATCCCTCACTCAGTGAAGTCAGGGACAGACTTTCCTGTTTCCACTTAGCCAATCACACAACAGTGTCAGACAACTTGGACATATGAAGTAGTGGTTTGATCAAGGGTCTCAGCCCGGGAATCACCATTATCTTTCTTAGCAGGTAGCATTTTCTGACTTAAAAAAAAAAAAAAAATCACTTTCTTTATACAATGGCAGTCTTCTGACAATAGAAACAACTGATCTGTCAATGATAACACTGAGATTGTGTGATTGGATATGTTGAAATAAAATAAGTTATCACAGAGAGAGTTGGAGCATTTCTCTTTTACATTTATTAAAAGCATTTTCAAATTGAACCACATTAATGGGGACAGGGCCTCAAACAGATTCATACCTTTTCTCTCTACTTCACCCCTCCTCCCCGTTAACCTTTTTTCTCCCACCCTTCAGCAGCAGTTGTCAGTGTCCATTCATCACTCGTCGTGTGCTGACTTTGGCAAACAAGTCTGGGGTCGTCTTACAAGGGGAGACATGTCAGGCATGATAAAGCTGGCCTTATGTAGGCACCAGGGCAGCAGGTTACCAAGGAGGGGAAGAGAGGTAAAGCACTGTAAGACCAAACAGCCGGGCATCCACATGCCTGGCAGAGAGAACAAGGCTAACATAACAGGGAGGATAAAGATGAACAGAGGGGGAGAATCCTGAGCTCACTCTGTCACCTGATTTACCTCCAAAAAGGCCTGCATAGATAAGACGCTAACAAGCTGCTGATACTGGGTGTGACAGTTCTGTTATGACAGTACTGATCTAAAAACAGGAAGGAGAATGTACAGTCCCGTCATGTGCCAGGTATAAATGTGAAGTGTCGCATCCCTGACAAATTTGAGTTTGTCTCTTGCTGCAGTAGTATGGGTGAAGAAAATTTCCCAGCAGATTTAGGCTAACACCTTTGAGGCAAACACTGCCTTTCTGCCAATTTCTGTAAAGTCAAAACGCAATCATTCTCCTGCAGGAACTCTTCACAACAGGTAAATGTCAGAATCACCAATGACAATAAGGTAAATACACTACACGATGAACTCTTGATGAGTAATCTTGTTTAGTATCTGCTGGGGACAGCATGACTTATAGTTCTGAATCACTAGAGTGACTGCACACGCCTAAATCCTCAAGAACCAGATGGTCCGGTTTGGTCTGTGCTATATGCTATTTCAAAACCATGGCGTGGTAAAAAATGCAAAGTAGACTTAGGATTTTGAAGCTAGCTAAAGTATTCCTTTTTGCTGCAGTTGCCAACAGTTTCTTGTTATACCCAAGTCTGTGGGCTCTCTGGGACTACAAAAAAAATGGTTACCTAGTTGACAAGAATGTCCTGTGATGACTCACAGTCATATGCATTACAAAGCCTGTGAAATGCACCCTATTCTGAAGCCTGTGATGGTACAGAACAATGCAGACTATTGTCAGATCAACAGGCAGACTTCATTCAACGAGAACTCTCTGTGTTGCCTCCACACCGGGGAGCCCAGCCAATCAGAGCCGCAGTGGGGAGGAGCTTGGGACATGTATACGAGGTCTGGGGTGACCTCCTTCAACAGCTGTCCTAATCCAGAACTAGAGACTGTTTCCCCCCTCCATTGGCACTGGATTAGACTGGATCTCACAAGGTCGTTCAGCCACCCTCAGTAAGGCCAGTCTTTCCCATGCTGCTTTCCAACTAGCGATTTTACATGGCCTAAAGTGAATTCACTCCCTGTAGTTGCCAAAACATTCACCCCCACTGCAACAAACTGATTCTTCATGAGATGCGAGATAATAGTGCTTACCTCCCCACCGGCAGAACTTTTCTGTGTTGGCAGTCTTGAATGTTACTTCAGATACCCTCGCTGTAATCCACCTACAAACTCTCTGTGATTTCTGTATGGAGAGTATTGTCTTGTCCCGCCATCCTCCGTTTCTCCCATGAATGCTGCAGCTTTCAGCAGAAATGCTGGGAACTTCCGGCCCCCTTACTGCTCTGCTGAACAGTCACTGTCTGTCTGAGGCACTGCTCAGCAACAGGGTCAATAAATTCCCTTTTATAGGGGGTAAGCCTGACCAAACAGAAGTCCCTGTCCTCCCTAAAAGCCACTCCTTTCCTAAGTTGAAGAGCATGTGGGTTTTTTAAGGTCAGATGAGACTCTGGACAAGAGTGAACATGTGCAGGACAGGCTGAGGACAGGATCAGGGTGTTTACCATTATACAGGACAGCCTTTCTGTCCAGTACACCAGCTGTCAGAGCGGGAACAATGGGGTCACTTGCTCAAACAAGAGAAATGAATTAACCTATTAGGCTGTAATTGTGCTTAATAACCCTAAACATTCATTGTCCAAACTTCATCTTGTCAGATCATTCAGGGTCATACAAGTTCCGTATGACCCTGAATGACATGTTCTGCCAAACTCTGCCATCTGCGTGCTGCCAAAATGACATTTTCTATTCGTTTCTGACCTGCTTGCCGACCACCAGGAGCAGTCTGCGACTTCATTTTGAGCCCCCCCCCCCCGAATCCTCCCCTGCTGACATGACAAACGAGGCCAGAGTCTAATCCCGGAGCAGAGTTTCTACAGGGTGAGTGAGGGGTCAGTGGCTGGCCGAGGAGCCACACGGGAAAGAAACGTCCGGATTGCCCTCAGGAGGAAGTGAAGGTGCAGACGGCAGGGCCTCCAGGCTTAGAAATGCAGAGCAGCCTGGCAAAGATGTTAGTGCTGGGTCTGTACAGGCCTGAGGGGAGGCATGGGGGTGGATTATGATTTAAGAGGCTATCGCTGGGGATCAACGGTGTAGGGACAGATTAATATTTCCTAATAACAACAGAGTTTTAGGTTGTGATAGAGGGTGACTGTGACGCTGCATTTCAGGGGCAAAAACTTTTCTTCTCTAGGCAGACTTTGAACATTCTCACCCCTCTCTTTCACCGTTACATTTCTGTAATGATTGTGTTTTATGTGCTTTTTGTATTTTTTGTGTAGAGCTCATTTAAGTCTTGCACTGTGACAGCTCACTACGATTATTGTTCAACTCTTTGAAGCAGATGACTCATTCATCCTTGCAGCCCATCTGAGCATATGACCATCCCACAAGTTATTATCCCCCATAATGCCAGAGAGTGATGATCAGCACTCTTAGCATCAGGTTCAACCGAGTGTGGGCCAGGAAGCTAACTCAGCATTTAATCCCTACAGAGGAAAGGTTCTAAGTGTCAGCGCTTGTACAGGTACAGATAAATGTGTTTGGGACGATCACCTTAACCTTGTCATTACTGTGTCATTGAGGCAGGGCACAGAGAATCAAAGTCAGATGAAAAGTGTGTGTGGCGCGAACAGTGATCCATGGGGATGTGACCAGGATCATAGTACAGAAAGCAAGGAAGAAGGGGTTCAAAGCTGGAAAATATGATTTGAAGCTTTATGTCTAAAAGAAATCATCCAAAAAGAAAAAGATCACCCACAGTCATTATATTATTAACACGTCAGAAACCATAGCAAGCTGTTGTCACTGGAGCACAAGCTTCAAAATCACTTCCTCTCAACGGGCAAACAGACTTGTCCATTGTCAGATTCTCTGTAGAATGGACATCCTGCCATGTCCTTGTCAAAAAGGAGATTTGATTAATCTTGTTAGGGGAATGCATGGTTTATTCCTTTATGCCCGTCTACTGTTGTGAGCTAGCAGAGCAAACAGTGAGACAACATGCTTTTGTTATTTCTGCTCGTCACATTGACAAGCCCAAATGAACGGAAGAGAAGAATTGTCTTGCCCCGCCATCCTGGCTACTCTGTCTGTGATGTAGTGCTGGACAGATAGAGAAGTTAACATGTCTGCAGAAACCAACACCATGGGCCGTCAGATGAGCACCAGCTGGCAGGGGAGTGGTGAAACTGCTGCACCCAGGAAGTCAGGTTGGCATGGCGTGCCAAACTAACAGCTTCAGGATATATAAACGACATCTGACTGGGCGGCTTGGTTGTTAAACAATGTCCATGGCATCGTATTCAACAGGAGGCACCCGCATAGGAGGAGGAATACTAAGACATCAAAGACTCTCATAACGTCAGCTTTAGCCATTAAAAGCCATCAAGTTGGCACTAAAAAGCATGTGTATCATGCCAAAACAGTTGACAAAAAATTTGAAAGGAACCAAAGCAGCTTATCCTATACATCTCAGTAGCTTTAAATAACACTGAGAGGACTAAAGCAAACCATCTGTCACTAGAAACCAATGAAAGTTAAACATTACAAACATTAAAGTTTTAATGCACATCTGCAGTCAAAGCACATGCTGAAGAAATTCAACATGTGGAGATCAAACCAGTAGCTAAAGCTAAGAGCCCCAGTTACCTTCCACCAGTAAAAAAAGAAAAAAAAAGAAATGGAAGCAACAAATGGGATGTGGAACATTTGCCTTCCGTTTAGGTTATTGGTCTCTTAACCACAGCAAAGACTTAGCTCAGTTCATTTGTAGACCAGTTTGGGAAAAATCAAAAGATGGGGCTGGTGATGATAGATAAACGAGGAAAGTAGGCTCAATCTCCCCCCACAGCTGTAGCTAATTTAACTCTACTGCAAATACTAAATGGAGGAAAAACTGAACTTAAAGTGTCAAACTTCTATCATAGTTTCCCAAGCTACGAGCTAACAAGCTACACAAACACAATTGTTATAGAAAACTGTTTACAACTGCCCAATATGCGCTGTAGATAAAATAGCAACACCACTAGCAAAATACAATTTGAATTTCAGTTTTAAATGAATCCTTTCAACCTACTCTGTTCACATTACTGCATTTTCTCAATTATGTACTTCGTTTTTATAAACTTCAGCTAACATGTAAGCTGCAACAATACAAAGCAAACGCTGTAAAGTAGCTACTTAAACAATGTAACTATCCAGTGAGTGGCGTGGTCTTGTTCACCGTCTGTTGGCTGCCCTCAGAAAGCTGGCGGCGGCGGCGTGAGAGCGAGGCAGCCGAGCTTCTAAACTTTCTCCAGTTAAGTTTGTATCAGAAATTAAATTGATAGTTAACTTACCTTGTCGCGGCCATTTTCTTCACATTGTAAACAAGGCGTAAACAAAGGGGAAACGGTGTTTGGCTGGTATCGGATGAAAGTTAATTTTCTGAGAGCACAGAGCGGTCCGAGCAGCGAGTACTACTACGGGACGGTCCTCCGGTGGCGAATCCGATACGGAGTCTCCGCCTCTGCACGTGAGTCATAGGTTGGGGTCACCCAGTCTGCACCCCTGCACCCCCACCCTACCCTTCTCCACCACACCCCCACCCCACTATCTATCCCCTAGACTAGCAGGCTGGAAAGAGTAGAGACCAAACCATAACCAACATAATGGCTCCGTTGGCTGAACAAAGAGAGCAGAGTCATAAAATGTTAAACGTATGTGACCTTAGTATCCCATCATGCTTTGAAGGGACAATATGGTCCGTAACTGTCTGCCAACTTTTTTTGTAGTTGGAGCAAGATAAATAACTTCTAGACTACCAAAGTTGTTAATCTTTCTGTGAATGCCAGTTGTTTTCACAGTATATTTATTATGGTTGTTACAAAAGGCAGACACCCTGTTGTTGTGTTTGTTTTTAAATGACGTCTTTATTTGTAAAAGATCTGCTATTGAAATAGTTAGCTAACCTAACTTTTAGCTTGGATTTTAGCCCTCTGCTGAAGTCACATCTTGAAAAGTAGGAGAACACTGCGGTTGCTAAGCGACACACTGGTATGAGAGATAGTTTTTGATTATTTTATTAATATTTGAATATCATATCAGGATTATGATATAGATTTTCCAACATATTCTCACTGGACTCAGCCAGTCAGAGAGCCGAGGATCTCTTTCATGATACCAACTAGCTATCTTTCCACTATTGTAATTGTAGTGAGCTGTAAGTATCATGTAGCCTAACGTGGTGTTAGCATGTGGACAAGCAGACAGAGACACCTGCTGGACAGGAACACAAACCGCCAGAACCGTCAGAATAAAAGCGGGGTCATGTTTATGGTCAAATAACACTTTATTCACAGTTACTATCAGCACTCAGCTCTATGGAAATATTTGCTAAAACAACAACAAAAAAAAAGAAGCTAACAAAAGCAGGTAGCTTAAATTCACATCAATAAGTATTACACTGCTCTATTGTTCCTCTGGCACAGAGTAAACTATATATCCATTACATGTAGCCTACATGGCGTCTGTTCACAGTGAACCCTTTAAGTGCTTTTCCGATGTAAATAAGGAAAGGACAAACATACAAATTGCGGGCAATGAAATTTCTCAAGCTACATTTCTCCCTTTACGTTCATTTTGTCAACTCATATCATACGAGGTCTGCCTCTTCAGTATTATAAAAAATATTGTAAACATTTATATTAATTGCACACATTCAAATACACACTGTACTGTACAGCAAGAATTTACTTCTGTATTGTTATCCTGTAGCACCATGTATAGCAAGCTGAACAAACTATTTGGATACTTCTACAGTGTGGTACTGACAATACAAATGAAACACATTCTGACAGTGGTCAAATATTCTGGAAGTTTGTATTGTATCATTGTGAGACACTGGTTAGTGTAGGCCTGCTCAAGGTGTGGCTGACACTGGGTGGGGCCGGATCAAGGCAGGCAATTTCTAGTCACCTCATATCTCACAGCTTTGAAGAAGATGATGCTTCATAAAGGACATTCATCGGCGTTAAGATCAACTATAATACAAAAGATTATGGCAAAGAGTTTGTTACCGTTGGTCATTTAAAAGACCATACCCCTTCCATGTGCAGACACGTTGGTGCAGAGGAAGAAAATATGTCTTGTTGTTACTCCAAGCGCTAATGATTTAGCTAATCAGCATGTGCCACAGAGACATCATGAGGCCACGACATCATTGTGTAGCAGCAGAGGTAACATCTAACTCATCATGTTTCCACCAAATCCCATATGCCATGAAAGAAAGCTGATTAAAGCTGATATATATTATGTACAAGCAGTACTGTTAGACTCAATGGCTTGTGGACACCAAACTGTCCCGCCCGATTCACAGCATCCTGTTAATGTTAATGGTCCTGACAGCTGGGGGTAACAGAAGACAAGAATGAGAATGAAATGTGTGCAAAGGTAGAATTGACAGTTGGAGAGTCTTTAAGTTTCCTCTCAGTCTCAGCATCTCCTCTGCTTGGGTGAGAGTTACGAAGAGCAGCTCTCTCAAAAAATTAAAACCCAGTTTAGAGTAAAGTAGTATCTGAGGTTATGGTCCATCGAAGTGTGGTCAAGGTCCTTGGGTTTGCCTGCACTCCCCCTTCTCCTTCCTTCGCTGGAGGAGGCCGATGTGATGGGTTATGGGATGCAGGTGGTTAACCAACCCACCCTTCCCAAATCTGCCCTCTGTGCAGGGGAAACAAATGTTGTGAGTTAAATGTGCCACTTGAGGCATTCACTGGAAACCATGGCCCCAGTTGTGGTCTGTTCCTACCAACACTGCGAGGAAAAGTAAGAAATGACAATAACAGGACTGAGAACACAACATAATGAGCCAATGTCACGTCACCATTGCTTTATTGAATTTGACTTGAGTGAGTGAATGAAAAAGAAGATGTTGCAGCTTTGCAATGCAGGTAAATGAGAGTTACTGTAAGTATAGGAGTACAGAATTACAGTAAATAGGAGAGAGGGGAGCATGCTGCTTGGTCATCTGACCAAGTTAAAAAAAGAAAAGGATGGAGATAGGAGTAGAGCTTGGCTGACTACAAAGGAACAGATGGGTTATGACAAACTCACAGCGATTTGGAGGAAGGCTTCTTCACTTTTGGCCTCTTTCGACGATGAACTGGCCTGAAGCATGCACAGCACGTATACACGCGCAGGGCAAATGCACGTGCATGGAGACAAACACACAGATATATACACACAAAACACACACACACACACAGGTACACACACACACACACACATACATGCATGCACGCACACACACACACACACACACGCACACACGCACACACACACATACACTCCCCACACACAGCAGAGACAAGCAATTAGGCTTCATTACAAAAAGGGAACAGCAGAAGCTGAAAAGCAGGCTTGCATTTTGGCCCTCTTCGGCTTCTGCTTCTGCATGCTGAAAAGGCTTTGATCACAACAGTAAGGATCCGTGGCAGTTTGAAGAGGATCAATTTCAGCACAACATCACTGTATTTCATTTTCTTGACTCCCCAGATGACTCGCAATGAGAAGAAACATAGCCAAAGACACACTAGGGAGGCTGTAACCTCCTAGAGTTCAAATTGTAACATGAATTCCATCTGCAGTGTTTGTAAAAGTAATCAGCTGTGCTGTAAGAGGAAGAAGAAAATACCTGTATTCACTGAAGTAGTTTCGCTCTTTTCCTCCTGAAAGGAAGTGGAGGTAACATTAGTCTCAGTTGGAAATTACCAGAAACACTATAATCAATCATGTTTGCCTTAGAGGCTTTTTACTCACCCTTCTCCGGGTTGCATTGCTTATGTCCCTTGCAGGCCCGCAAGTCCATGAGCTGTTGATGCATTGAATTCAGAGCATTGCGGTCGAGGGTGCTGACAGCATTTATCAGCTACAGGAAAAATAAGGACAAAATGTCAGCAAAGGCTTCGGAAACTCTGAAAAATCTGTGGAAAACATTGGAAAATCTGTACCCCCTGCGCTTACAGGAATGCTCTATGAATCATTTTATTGTTATTTATGTATCTGCCATATAGTACATTGTTTCTGTACAAATGAAATACCTGGAATGGGTCAGTGTTGAGGTCAAAATACTCCAGGAAACCGGTAGCAAATTCACAGAACAGGAAGTTGTGTGTGTCATTGATGGTCCTTAGGCACCAGTAGGTATTATTGTTGGCGCTGGTGCATGCACAGAATGGACCCACTGAGGGAGGGAGGAAGGGAGGGGTGACAGTGGAAAACAAGCGATATTACAACAGTGTTCCAAAAAATGATTGTCACCATATCTGCTTTGGAAAATATTCAAAAGTTCCACAACAGTATTCTTCACATCTCTTTACACAGCTGTATGTTATTCCTCACTTGTCCAGAAGGGGGCTGTCTGCCAGTGATGGTTGTCATGGGTGAAACAGGTGAGGCCAGGCATGCTGCAGGTATCGTTGTTTTGGAGCCTCTTGAGGAATTTACGTAGTTTCTTTCTGCGCTTCTGCTCCTTCTGCAGCCACTGACTCTTTTGCTTTGATGGCATTCTGATGAGAACAAAACACATTCAATACAACGAGACCGCAAGAGGAAATCAAAAATAATTTATTCATTGTCAAACAATGTAAATTTTTACCTAAGCGAGTGCATGCGTCCTGCATTGAGCCTGAAAGTCTCTTTATTCTTGAGGAGATAGCTGTAAAGACAAGAAACAACTGTCACATTTGTAATCAGATGTATATGCAGGTGACAGTGTGGTTCTGACTCATTCTCACCTGGGACTGTCACACTGACATTCCTCTGGCCGCACCTTTTTCAGGTGACCTTTGACCTCACGCAGGTTCTTGATTTTGGTCTGCAAGGTTTCAATCTAAACACATTAGGAACAAACACACAGTCACACAGAGCTCATTATACACCACAAGCGACTAACAACCTGTGAAATGAGTATCATGGGCTGAATTTAACAAGGAAGAGAATGCAGCAGTACCTCATGCTCAATGTGCAGTTTGTGGTCTTTCCATGCTTGAAGAGACTTGTAGAGGCCTCCATCACATTTTACTGTGTCATTCATAAGAATAGAGCACCTGCGGGATACAAAAAACATAATAGCACCAATAAACATCATGCACATGCAGTCTAAATGATTTCTCTCTTTTATCACCAGAAACATTACATATGAATGCAGACAGATGTACACAGTAGCACCTGTAGGTGACTTTAAGAGCAGCAGATGGTGTGAGTTTATTGCTGGTGGTGGGTTTGGCTGTGACCCCCATGCCACTGAACTCTTCATTATCCTCCTCATTCCCCACTCCTCTCCTCCTGTCTTTGGCCCAGCTGCTGTTCCTGGAGCCCAGCGGCCTGTAGCCATCTTCTAGGTCTACGGCATACAGGTCTCCATCCAGCTCAAACGATACAGAGCGGGCCCAGCGCTTCCTAGAGACAGTCGTACTGGATTTCATCTCTGAGTACGACGAGACAGAGGAGCCTGAATAAGATGAGAAAGAGGGATGTGTTTGTGATACTGAAGAACAAGATCTATAATGATGTAGACAAGTGAAGACCAGCACATGACAAAATTAAAGTACTGATTATATGAATCAACGTTCAATGCAATAATTTACAATCGTTTGTATTTGTATCTTTCAACGCCCTATGATCAAACTTGTATACTCTAGTCCGCCACTTGATGGCAGCATAGACACATGCTCCTCATCTCATGAATACTTCAGAAGCTGGTTATTTCAGCTTGAGATTAATGGCCCTGTTCGTCAAGTCTTTGTAGGCTACTGCAAGGACGTTTCAAAGTAAAGTGTCTTTCTGAACAAAATCAGATCTATTAATAACTACCAGAACGATGGCAAATGTGAGTGACAAGAGGAACTTACTCTTCTTGGCAAGCAGCCTTTTCTTCTTCAGGATTGATGTTTTGAAGCCCACATCGCCACAGTCACAGCTGTCAGAGTTGGACGTGGGAGACAGCTGAGAGGCGCCGCTGGCCATCAGAGCCTGCATACGTGGGGCATAGAGACTAGCCATGCCCTTGCACTTATACAGCCTCAGCTTGCCAGTCGGGTCCTCCACACACTGCCACTTCTGAAACAAGGCAGAGGGAAATGTCATGATGAAATGATGTTGGGTCTTCAGTCTTCTAAGTAAGTAAGTTTATTTATATAGCACCTTTCAACTGCAGACGCCACACAGTGCTTCACAATAAAAGACGAAAGAGCAAATAAAGACAGAGCAACAGCCATTAAATACAGATCACATGCTAAAAACATTCAAAGAATAAAATTTTAGACACTAAAACTAAACAAAAGCAAGTTTAAACAAATGAGCTGCTTTTTAAAAGGTATCCACAGTCCACTGGGAAATAGTTCCAAAGTTTAGGAGCTACAACCTAAAAAGCACAGTCTCCTTTTGTCTTGGAATAACCAACAAACCCTGATCAGAGGACATCAGATTCCTACAGGGATACAGGGCTGCAGTAGCTCTTTAATGTAGGTAGGTGCCTTATGCAAGCCATGCAAGTGCTATAACATAGCATCATTTTTGATGCATGAAAACCCATTGATTTAAAATGTTCTTTATGGGATTATGCTCAAATGACTCTACACAGACCTCTAATGGTGCCCTTAAAATGCAAGAAATCAGGGGGCTCTTTATACGCACACATATGCACACACGTCATACAGCTCACTTCATTTTGGAGGATTAAAAACGAGACTTTGATGTCAAATGGAACCCTGAGAGTACAATGACTGCATAATATAATTCAAATTATCACATGCATGAGCTACACTCCATGTTGTTCTCCTGAAACTTTAATAACCTCTCCTTCTGAGTTCCTGCAGGTCAGGTACCTGTCCTGGCTGCTGGCAGGAGGTCTGGTACTCTGCTTTCTGGCACAGGTCCTTCACCCGCTGGTATTTTGGCAGGAAGTTCTCCTCCTGGGCCATTTCCTTCCCATCAGCTCTCTTGTGCGCAAGCTTCCTGAAAGAACAGGAAAACAAGGAGCCTGATGTAACCAGAAGACAATGCCTGGAATGAGAACATGTCCTGCAAAAGGTCAATCAATAAAACATACCCTCTCTCCACCAGGAAAGAATCTCTCCACGTTTTACCCTTCTTGTTCAACTGAAACCTGGAAAATTAGTAAAAATAAATAAAAAATCCTGTCAGACCACTCTGTGATATCTGCACTGAACAAACATGCACTCCATTTTCAAATGCCATCCTTGTACGGCACTAAAAAAGACAGTGGTGCTACACGTTTATATTTGGATTGTAGATTTCATTATGTCCAAGAAAACACCAAGAACAGAGATAGAGTAAAACTTTATGAAGTCCAGGCAAATTACTTTTTTGGGACATAACCACCTAATCTACAACATTTTAAATGCCATTCTTGAATTGTCTGTTGAATGGCACTACACTGAGCAAAATAACTGATGTGGGAGTTCACCTATTGACTGGCCTGTCTGTGTCCAGCAGCTTGAGGATAGACTTGCCATCCATTTCTGCAGGGATATCAACACCGGCCATGTCCAGCAGAGTCGGTGCTATGTCAATGTTTAACACTATATGAGGATTACTGCAAGGGAAGCAAGAATGAGGATATTTTTCACTGCAATTTGGTAGAAAGAAATAATCGTCATTAATGTTAAGCAATCAGCTGTCTGAGTCACTTACATGGCACCTTGCTCCACATTAGGTCCTCGTACGTAGAAGGGAACACGGATATCAAACTCATAAGGCATTGATTTGCCCTTGACCAGACCAAACTGGCCGATATGGTAGCCGTGGTCTGAGGTGTAAATGAGGTAGGTGTTGTCCAGTTCCCCTGTCTCCACCAACATGTTGTACACCTACCGATGAGGACAGAATTCACTGAACACTCACACAGCGTAAAAAGTATACTTTATGTTTGATAGCTCAAGTATCCTGTGCCAGTTTCAAGGAAAAGGGATTGAACAATTTATCAAGTGTGTCAGTGAATACATTATACAGTCCCAGTCAGAACAAGCACATATCTCTCAGGACTTGAGACTGTCAGATGAAATGAGTGTGTGTGTGTGTTTAAGTATCTCTGTGTGTTTAAGCAGATGTGTATCTGCCTGCGTGGCCTGCCCACCTTCTCCACGCTGTCATCCACAGACAGCAGGGTCTGCATCCTCCTGCGCTGCAGCATGTTGGTGAACTGCATGTGGATGGGCTTCATAGGTCCTGTGTAGCGTAGGATCCAGTGTTTGTCTGGGTTAGGGGCATAGTTGTAGCTGGGGGTTCTGAAAGAAGCAGAAGACAGAAAAACATCCAACTAAACCACAAAAAACTCAATGTGGTGTACTTAATATTTAATTTGTGTTGTTTCTTTTATATCATAAAAGGAGAAAATAATAAAGCACAGGACTCATTCTTGTATATGTCACTGTAACACACCATACATCTGCATTCAGTTGTTTTTTTCCATCTCTATACATCTATATACATGGTTTTCATATTCTATAGCTGTAAATTGGTGTGTGTACAGTTACATTGTGCATTCACAGCAATGTTCTCTGCATGTGTCTGCTGATGTCTCCCATCCTTTCCAACAGAGCCAGAAAACTGTTTATGCAATGCTAAACTGGAGGTTATATAAACCATGTAAAATGCAAAGCACTGCAATCAATAGGCCTGTACACAGTGAGCACAGTTTGATCAATAATTAACTCCGAGCTATATGGAACTTTAATTATTTGAGAATAAACACTGCTAAATAGCTAATGGGATCCTAGAAGAAAATAGATTTAACGTGGATATTTAAAGTGGATCGATTTGACTTAAAAGGAATGCTAATGTCCCCCAGCCTGGTCCACAGTGGCAGCTAATGTAGTGTGAAGACGTGTCTGCAAGGTGCCAAGGTGAGAAGAACATTTATAACCAGAGGAGTGCAGGACTTTTACTGCCTCTCTCTCTACATGGAGGGAGATGGAGTGAGAAAAATAGCCAGAGAAGCGCTCACAGAAAACACCACCCGAGGGAGGGCACATTTATGGAGAAAGAGCAATTAAAAGTTTGCACAAAGACACTGGGGCTGAATTTTCAGAATATTCTGTGTATAAAGCCTGCGTGGCACAGGTTAATGATGCTGGAGGGATTAGATGAAGCAGGAGAAGGGTGTGAGGGTGTTGGAGGGAGGGCGCAGAAACTGCAGTCTCATTACTGGCCTTGGATCTGTCTCTGGAGGCCAATAGCAGGTCTGCCATTAGCCAGCAGCACTAGACAGTCAGTCAGGAGCATGGAGGGTCAAGAAGACAAAGGCTGATATTTTGTGAGCGCGTGTTGTGTGTGTGTGTGTGTGTGTGTGTGTGTGTATGCATGCACGTGACTAAATCATTGCTTATGCATTAAACATACATCATTCATGCCTCTGTTTGATCATGGCTGACAAAATGGTACAAATTAGCAGGGCTCATTACCGTAGTAACAGTAATGTGAACAACACATGAGCCAAATAAACTGGAGCGAAACACTGGCTGTGCGTGGAGAGGGCTCAGCTGCCAAGAGCATCCTGCAGGCAGAGGAAGATAAGATCGAGCTGAGATTATGGAATTTGTGTCATTCTGGGTCAAATGAAGGGGAGCGTGAATGCGTGGATGACTCATATGGAAGCAAATAGCTGCGGATGTCAAAATGGAAAAATTTACCCTTGTGTCTGTCTGCTTTGTTCCACGTAAACCACATCAGTATGTATTCAATTAGCAAAGCCAGTCCAGGTCAAACAACTTACTGTTACAGAAAATCCCAAAACCTGCAACAATCTGAGGGCTCACAGCTTGGCTAAACATTGGCATTTTCTTACATGTGCTGTGATGCGTTGGGGAAGGCAGTGCTGTACTGCGGGGCAGAGTCCTCTGGACCGTGCGGAGCAACATGACTCAGGACCATCATGACAGGACGGTGAGGGTACATCCTCTTAGACATACGGAAGTAGTTGATGCTGTCGTTGGTAATGATGTCTGTCAGGTAGTCCTGTGGAGCGAGCAGACATTGTACATCAGGCACTCAGTGAGTGACAGAGGGAGTGAAAGAGCAGATGTCAAAGCCTTCAGTGCTATGCTGGGTCATTACTGACCTGGTGTGAGTCAAAAAAGAATTCCAAGCACTACTATAGCTGCCATATCTAAATAATGACACTATTGTATCTAAATATGACCCACAATGGAATTAATTTACCGTTTAACCCTTTGAACCCAGATTTTTGTTTTGTAAAACCACTTAAGTTTCTTTAAAGTTAGAAAAAAATCATTATTTCCGCATTGTATCAGCAGGGAAATATTCAAAGTTAAGACCCCATGTTTTCATTCCATCAAATGGAAATACTCTAGATGTCTTGTACATTGCATCATACACATTTACACAGAACTCAGCCAGACATATTTGGTATCTTTGGAAATGTTAGGATATCCCCCAGATTATAATTTATAAAATTTTAAGTTTAGAATTTATGTAGAATTTATGTTTAGGTGATGCTGAAAGTTCTAAACTGTTTAGTAATTATGGGTAACATATGGTTACTTAATGTTAAATGCCTAAGATGCAGAGAAAGCACATCTATCAAAGTAATCTAAAAAAATACTTTAGAAATACCTTTGGGTAGTCACTGCTGTGCTTCTCTCGTACTCCGTTCCTGCAGAGGGTGTAGTTGTAGAAGCGTGAGTTCTTCACCAGTGCTACCCATTCCTTCCATCCAGGGGGCACATAGGAGCCGTTGTACTCATTCAGATACTTTCCAAAGTAGGCTGAGTGAAGAACAGGCGAGCAGTATGTTAATGCTGGTCCCCGAGCTCGATGCATCTGTGAAAGTACCTGTTTTAATCTACGTTGACATTCATGGGTCAGACTTGCGGTGCTCACCTGTCCTGTAGCCAGAGTTATTGAGATGTACAGCGAAGGTGTGCGGCTCGTGCTGGGCCTGCCACGAGGGCGAGGAGCAGTTCTCGTTGTTGGTGTAGGTGTGGTGATTGTGCACATACTTCCCTGTCAGGATGGAGGAGCGGGACGGGCAGCACATGGGCGTGGTGGAGAAAGCGTTGGAAAAATGCGTGCCACCCTTCTCCATGATATGCCGGGTTTTGTTCATGGCCTGCATTGAGCCTGGGAGAAAACAGTGCAAGAAAGAGAGAAGGGGGGACGCGGGGTGGACATAAAACAGTAGAAGAGAGAACATAAAAGAGTGAGAGATTGAGGAAAACAGAGAGGGTAAAGAGTGAAAAATATAAATGTAGGGCATGAGGGCGAAAGAGCAAAAAACCATTATGGACATAGTAAGTGAAAAAGAAGTGGGCAAAGTAAATAATGTAACACATCTTTTTGGTAAAGTGTAACCCATTTGGATTCCTGTGTACTAAAAGCTCTTCAGGCTGATGGTGATTGTTTGGCAAAACAGATGCTTGACCATAAATTCCTGCTTTTCAATGAGAGTCTTCTCACTAGCGATCACAGGAGGACAAAGGATGTCACTGAGGCCATTATGTAGCCACTCCAGTCCAATACGCCGCTAAAGGACTTAAGCGGGAAGGGAGATGGCCAGGGTTTGGCATCCAGACAATGGAAGCCATAGGCCACCCTCATTTCATGCCAGCAATGGAGGAGTTGGCAAAGGGAGCACATGACTTTGAGTAGGCCAGTTGTTATGGTGCCAAGAGGCAGCATTAGGCTGACTTTCCCTTGCTGATTCTGTTGGATACACATGGAGAGAATACCCACACTCATGGGACATGGACACAAAGCAAACAGAGAGAGAGAGAGAGATACACAAACAAACAGTAAACACACACACACACACGAAAGGATTAATGGAGGAACATGTCTTACCCAGTTCTATGTCCTGATCATCAGTGAGGATGAGGATGATGTTGGGTCGGATGTTGCGGATGTGGCGGTCCCTCTGCAGGCGAGACCTGAGGCGATATCCAGACAGGTAGCCAGAGCCCTGGGCCACAGGAAGGATCCCCACCAGGACAAGAAGAAGAAGAGGGAGAGGGGCAGAGAGCCCCCGCCCTGCCATCACGTTACCCTGAAGTCACCTCCTCAGTCCTTCGGTTTTACACACAGGAGTTTGCAGCTCCCTCACTCAACCTGAGAGGCAAGACACAGAGGGAGACTGATAAGAATAAAATACACATACATATGGACTCACACAAAACATGGTGAAAAATAGCAGATGCAAGCCTTGCACAGCAATTACAGGGTGCTCTTCCGTACAAATGCACCCGTTTTGGCTGAGCTCAGCTCGTTAATCAATCATTAATGATGCATTAGCGTGGTGTCATTGGCTGGGTGTAATGATCTCTGGTGATGAGCACATGGCTGCCAGGCTGAGGCTAATGGGCCTGGGCCCGGGGCCAGCTCAGGACTCACCTCCCCCTGAGAGGGTTAGGGTAGATATGAGGGATGTGGGGTGGGGGGAGGTATGGGGGGCAGATGTGAAGGAGAGAGACAGAAGACGAGGGGATGAGAGGAGGGAAATCAAGACAGGGGTCAATGAGCAGAGTGACGATGTGGCGAGAGAGCAAGACTCCAGTTCTAAAAATGAGAAAACATTGACTTAAAATTACATCAAGTCAACACATAGCGTGGAACAGAAAAAAGTACCTGTGAAAATGAAAGCAGGCTATATTAATGTGGCAATATCACCAAGGCAAATGCCTCTAGATGTGCAGAAAATTACAAATTCTGCTCTGCTTGTATTAGTTCAACATAACAATTAGAGTCAAGTATGTGTTAAATGGAGCTTTTTCTTAATTAATCTCTACATGCAGTTCACCAAAATTACACTAAAATCCTATTAGCTCTCTAAAAACTCTTCCTCATTAGCAGTATATCCCCTCTGAGTTTACCATGGCAACTGTTGGTTTCACACCCTACGTAAAGTAGCAGTAGTACCTGACTATCTGGACTTCATGAACAATGACTGTAGAATTTATAGTAAACAAAGCAATACAAACAAGAGCATTGTTACTTATTTAGATATCTACTGTTCAACCATCTTCACTGCATATTAAATCTCAACAGATAAAGCAGGAATCTGTCTTAAAAATATGTTTCATTGAGAGAGTACAATTTTGAAACAATTACCATTAAATATTAGATAGAAAATATGTATTAATACATTTACTTTAAAATAAAAGTAGGCTAAATAAAATAAAACCTTGGATTGAGCTGTTATTTGTCATACATTTATTATTCATTAAATAGAGAAGAGCTGGAATTTTGGGCCTATTTCATCATGCCACATAATCAGAGCAGTAACACACCCCAGTAGTGATCATCACAAACACAGTTTACAAGCAGCAGCATCAGTGTGCTGACTGCTCCACAGTCAGAGTAAGGTGGGGGTTTGTGAGTCCACAAGGAGTATGTGGCCAGAGCAATCCCCGTTTGAAGATGAAGACAATAACAACAAAACAACGGCAACCTCTCTCTGCTGGGACTGCCACCCCTCCCTAACAATAACCTGACTGGAATTACTGTTCGACATGGGGATAAGCAGGAACAAGTGAACAGACGACAAACGTGCAACTGGGCCTGGATGCACACATACACAACTGATGCACTTATCAAAGACAGGATGAAACCCTTAAAAGCAAAAATCTAAAATGTATTAAACATTTAAGGGAAGAGATGATTAAAGAGGAGAAACTTGGCTCTTGTGAATCTTCATCTCTATGCAGAGAGATGAAGAAAGTGTCAGCTGAACGTAGGAGAGCTCCTCTGTCTAACACAAAGCTCCCTGTTCCTCTCTGGACCACACCGTTGTCCAGATTGTGCTCATTAAGGTCTTCCCAAACACCCACACATGTCCTCCATTCTCCTCCATGGTCTTGCTTTGCACAAAATGCATCTACACACGCGAATACGCACCACATGCATGTGAATATGTGCATACACATACACAAATAAATCTGTACAACAGCAGCTGTGTTTGCTCTGGTTTCCTACTCCCAGGGCATGTGGTTCTTCCCCAGAGGAGCCCATGAGCTCTGACCCAGGGCGCTGTGCTGTTTGAAATTGTCCTTGCTCCTTTCTCGTGCTCCCTCCCTGTTTGCATCCTTCTTTCATTTCTGGCACGAGATGAAAACAATAAAAAAAACCTGGTGAAAAAAAAAAGACACATTGAACCAGCTCTGTCTACAACTGGCAGTGAATACCCTGTCACCAAAATGGATTCCAGGACATCTACAGTGAATAGATTCAGTGTGTGCGCTCAAATTAAAATGGTTCTCCGTCATTGGCTCCTCTTTCAGAGTGGTTTGCGGTGTGGAAGGTACAGTTCTTCCCTTTGATAGTTGTTTATCTGTTCAAAAAGCTGATGTGGGCAAAACCTGTCAGGGAGGAGTACCAAATATAGACCTGATTTACAAGAAAACATCCAGTTCGATGTTACACGCTGCTCTATCAATAGTCAAGTATGTAAATGTTGTGTTATTGACATGCTACGCTGGTGGATATTTTCTGACATTACTCCCATGAGGCCTCCCCCTTCCCGCTGATACTGAGGACTAATTGGATTTTCAGGCTTTTATCAGCTCTAACTGACACATACAGTCCTTTCTTTCCAGTTTGCTCTCTTCCGCTCTCTTTTATCTTCCCGCATTGTTTATCTCTCCGGGTGGCAGATGCTACATGAAACCGCAAAGAAAAAAAGCAGAGGAAACCATAACGTCCAAACAGACAGAAGCCATTGTACCTTGAAGATGTGTGTAAAAGAAGAGATGGACAACCGTTAGAAAACAGCAGTATTTAGCCAAGCTATTCTCAGCCTCCAACAACATGACCAGTGTGATGGTTTGTATGCATTCATAATGCAAGACAGGCCATGTTGTTTCTGTAAACTGGGATGATTTAGAGCCCGTTTCCTGACAGAGCTCTGCCCACATCAGCTCTTTGCACTAAGTGTACTGCGAAACGACAATGCTGATTCAGCCCAACAACACAGAATGAAAGAGGAAATTTTGCCATTTTGACAGAAGCACAAGACAACATGAGTAAATATAACTCTCAGCAAAACTCATTAAAAGGCTGGGGGCTTAGAGAGGACGGGCTGGGGAGTAAGCTAGCAGAATATGAGATCATAGGGAATAAGCTTCTAAAAGCATGTTTGAGGAACAAGGATCATCTAAGGTTATACTAATGCCAAGTGATGCCTGGAAGTCAGAACAGAGAAGGAGGAAAGTTTTGCTCTTCAGTCATTCGCTAGAGGCTCTAAGAGACAGCAGCACTGCATCACCAGATATAAAAACATAATGCCGCCCATCTTTTATTGATAAGATTGAATTATAAATGCCATGATAACAGAGCTGGCCATGTCACAGCATGGGCACGATGGTTAGACGGTGGCAAGAGTGGTCGGGTGAAAACACACACCAGATCAACAGACAGATGTGTTACACTGCCCAACAGCACACATCTGTACTTCAAGCATCACAGTTCAAGTGAGGCAGTGAGGAAGCTGAGTGAGTGCTTGATAAATCTTCCAAAGACTTTGCAGAGGCGTTAATGTACTTTTGGGCTTTGAAACAGGCATGAAGTCTGATTCATGCAATCTGCAGCCCCCTGAGAAGGCACGAAACACAGTCAGAATATGAGAAAACCCAGGGAAAAAACCCCAGACATTTATTACATATTGAAGGAGGACGAGTCATGGCGTACACTACCAATTTAATCAGCTGTGTCTCATAATCCATATGAAATATGGAGGCGAAAGCCCACAAGCTTGAAGCCAGACTCCTGGATTCTCTATCACAAATGTTCTGAGACAGAGAGAGGTGGAGGGAAAAAGATGGAGAAAGTATGAGCAAGGGAAAGAACCTCTAGGCATAGAGTCTGGAGAGAACAAAGCCTGAGTACTTGCATTGCAGATGGATTTTTTTCCCAAACATAAAAACTTGTATAAAATAGAATATAAAATAGAATCGAATAAAACAGAATGCGGTAGCAGAGAACCTCCGAATCTCTTCTGTGTCGTCCTCGATGCAGGAATTTGCCATCCGCTGTATTCCAGTGCTGGAAAACATAAAGTAAGTGGCCAGGAAAGTTTAAATAGACACATCCAGTTCTGAATGTGGCCTGCTGCAACACTATCAAGCCAATTCCTTTGGTCATAATTGAGGCTGGCAGGGCTTTGCTAATGTGTGACTTTGTTCCCATTGGCCTGCCTAGCTCTGAACAGAATGTACAAAATCTCCAAGGACCCTCGAATTTACCAACAAAAGTTGGCATTCAGATGCAAATTCTGCAACACCATGCATTTTTGTGAGAGTAACTTTCTCTCAGAGAAGTTTGTGTGTGTGTGTGTGTGCACGCCTGCGTATGAGTATGTGTCGTGTCGGTGGAAGGAGGGGTTTGCAATTCTCAATACAGTATGGAATGCTTTTTTCATGATAATAAGAAGCCATGGTCTGTTGCCATCCTTCATCTATCATTCTCTGCTTACAAATCTGTGCTCCACCACCAGAATCTGGAAAAACGCAGACTTGTTGTTTTCAATCATGCTTGACAATCTCATACCTAAATGACAATGTTCTTTGACAGTGTACCCTAAAATAACCCAGATGAGCATTTTCTGCTCATTTGACCCTATAGTTGAGGTATGGTTAAAAATGATTTCTTTGACCACTTGGTAGCAGCGGAGACAAGTTGTGAACACATTAACCTGTCATAAGCCCTTTAAGTTGATATGGTGAGCTTGTTAGCAAACAGTTGCTTATTTACACATCCAGCAGTTACAGAGCAACATTATCATTCATTATGAGTTGTGTTTCTGTCCACCTGATGAATGTAAGTCTATATTCCCTCTCTTTCAGGTCTATGTTTGGTCTCTACCAACTCTATGGTGCAACCCCTTTCACAATCACATTGTTATCACGTTGTCATTTGATACATTGTCGTAAAAATATCGATTATAGCCACTTTAAGTTAGGGCACCTAAAACTACATGGCTGATTAGGGTAAGATTTTGGTCATGACAAATTAACTATTGTAATATTTAAAGTTATACAACTAAAACACTTGGTTAAGCTTAGGGAAAGACTGCCATGAGGGCTAAAGGGTACCAGTGTTGGTAAGAGCTTCATAACGCATTTTATGAAAAAACAAACCCTGCTTTCTGATTTCAAACGGTTTGTGTGCCTATCAACTATCTCAACACCTACCCTTTAACTTTTCTCTGTGCTGTAAGAACTTTCCTGCTTTGGTACAGAATGTCAACTAGTGACCAATGTTGTCATTTCTCTGGAGAGGACAGTCTCCTCGTGACAGGTGCTTTAAGCATCCTGGTGGGACAGCTGCGTCCCACATGACCTGTTCTACCAATGACCTCTAAACCAATGGCTTATCAATTACTAATGTTGGTTTGATGACATCTAAAACAATGGCTCCTTTAGCAGGTCAGCATGGTCCGTCCAAACTCAACGGTCCCTGGCTGATAACCCTGAAATCATATTCAATAACGCTCCAACAGCTCTTTGGTTTAAAATAGTGCCTGCACATTCTTTTGACAAATGTGCCTTTACTTCCGAATAACTAACTTTAATAGTTGAGGATGACAAGAGATAATGCGGAGACTGATCCCATTCACCGGGAAGATTTAATTTAGATTTCCCTCAGGTTGCGATAAGCTCGGCACTCTGCAGACATTTTAAGATGACAGTCAGAACCTGCACAGCAATTTTCTGTTTGAATACGCAGACACAAAGAACAGTGGTTAGACTTTAAAAGTGAGAAAATGAGATTTCTGCTGCGATGAGGAGACTCAAGTGTGAAATATTTCTTTCCACAGTTAATGTTAAACTGTTTGCCTCGACATTTGTGTGTGTTTCTTTTCTTGTTTATACATTATATTCTTCCCAAACCTTTGATGCGGTGTCGAATGTGCTGCCCAGACAGTGAAATATGAATGAGTATAATTTTAGTACTTAACACATCATTAATCCTGCAGTGAGTCTGCTGCCCTGAGAAAAAAAGGTGAAGCTGTGATGTGTTCTGGCTGGAACGCTCTCACACGTTTACACACACACACACACACACACACACACACACACACACACACACACTCTGCAACTTATCTTACATGTACATTCCATTTGTTTATATATTTTTTTTCAGGAGTGAAAGAATGAATTTTCCTGGGTACACCCACCTAGATTTAGTTTATCTACACTATATGGCCAAAAGTACATGAACACTCCAGGTATGGGCCTTTTTTTTAATGATTTGGGCTAGGCCCCTAAGTTCCAAGCAAGTGAAATCTTAATGCTACAACATACAATGATATTTTAGCCAGGTTCATAAAGAAACCAATTGTGAGCCAGACCTTATCTCAAGAGTGGAGGTGTGTTATTGCAGCTTATTAACGCCCATGGTTTTGATAATCACACATGGGTGTAAGTTCCGGGTGTCCACATACTTGTAATGTACCTATTTAATTGGTGGTTTTAAGATGTATGGTGCAAATAATATTCATGAAGTAGTATGTAAGTGAAAGTTACATGAAAGTAGGGTAATAAACAAACAAACTGATAAATTATAAATGCAAGCACGCGCAATAGGAAACTGTCCTCAGAAGTCATCTTCTGGTAGTCACGCTATACTTTGGAAGCTAGAGCTGGAGCTTGGTCCATACCCAGCCACAGGGGGAAAAAATGTCTCCATCTCTGCAACTTTATAATCCACAGGGCCCATTATCTTTTAAATGGTTTTATCGTGACGGATAGAGGGAGAGAGAGGTAGGAAAAGAAAGAGACTGTATGATGGTGTCAGTTCAGACAAAAGGCCCAGTCATGATGTGTTCTCGCTGGAGAACAAAGAGCTCTGACAGACTCCCTGTGTCTGCTCTGTTGACTATAAATGTACACCATACACACACATGTGGAGCGACAGACACATACACCCACACTCTGCATATCAGGCTTCAAACTTCTCTCTCCAATAAGGGAACATAAAAGGAGAGAACAATAGTTTGGCTAATTGTCTCTGAATCTGGAGGAAATGAACAGAATCATATTGTTGTATTGTTCTGAAATTGTTTGGCCCCGGCAGCACAAGAGGGACATCACACAGCTTCTGCCTGCCTTTTGTCTCCTCCAGGTTTAACAAACTAACTCAGTGAAGATATTCCTCGTAATGAGCTTGGGTTGCAGCCGCACCACAAATAACAACGTCAAAACCTGCTGCAGTGAGGATATTTTGGTGACGGAATTCAGTCTTCATCTCTTAAGACGCCAGTTTTCTCTTTCATCCACACACGTCCACTTCGCTCTTACGCTCGGTTTCCAGCAGCAACCGGGTGGCATGTAGAGCTAGCGTGGTGGTCTGCAGGTTTTTTTGGGGGGCTTCAGTCAGGGTCCACAGCAGGGTCACAGCATTTACCCCTCCTCCTCTGCGCCCTTGTGGTACGCTCCAAGAGAGCCCAAAGAGAACACGGAGGTGTTAGAGAAAACACAAACAGAGCCCCGATTGTCCCTGACTTGGGTTCAACCCCCCCACAGCTTCACCTCCAGGGCTTTAAGACTGAGAGAATGAGCAACTGTCAATGGTGTTTTGTAAATACGTAGCTGTTTTCACTTCAGATGGGTTTATTCAGATGTCGGAGGGAAATGCGCCTGCTTTGCAGTCTGCGAGTGTCCTTGCCTTTCCTGTCCTATTGAGGTTTGTATGGGAAAGCCATTTGTGGTGCGTCCGAGAGAGCGGCACAATTGCCAGCTCCTTTGAGACGAGGGTTGACAGCTGAAACAAGTGAGCAAGCTGGTGGACAGGGCAGCCCGCTGAGTGATGGCTGTTTCTTATTGGCACTTATTGACCAGAGGCAAAGCCCCCCTACAGTGTGTCACATCTCAGCTAAATGGATTACAGACAAATCAGCCGGGGCCAATTGTTCCACTGACCTCACTACCTCACTGAGACCTCAGTGCAGTCAAGTGACTTCTGCATGACATTGCGTAACTGTGGCACCAATGAGAAATCAAACATCACTCAAAAAATGATCTGCTGAGAACTGCACAAGACTAAAAAAGCTTGATGAGAGGAACATTATTGGGATGCACACGGTGATACTTATCTGCTCAGGATAATGCAATTATCCCTCTATGCAATGCTGTCTGCCTCTAGTTTATAAGCTGCACACGTGTTGGTAAAATTAGATCATGTTCCAGAGGGCTCATAGGTTTTAGGCAATCATTTGTTGTGTTTTAATTACATGCCATTTTTCTCCTCATCATGAAATTAGCACCTGCAGTGGGGACTACTCCTAATGGCCCTGACTTAATGATGATTACAGACAATATCGGTTTCAACTTTCAGTAAACAACTGCCGCCCGCCCGCTGAATAAGTGACAGACAGCCCAGATAAATCAATACGCTGGCTGGAAGTCACAGTTCAGCTGCTGCAGAAGTGATCACTTCTATAGACTTGGGATTCTTTTACTCGACTGATAAACAATGGCTCTTGACTACTCAAAGAGGCCCTACACAGCAGAGGGATGTTTTACCCTGGGGTGGCGGGGGTCTGTGTGCACCGTGAGGACCATCAACTCTGGTGTTAAGCATACTCCTGGGGGTTGGAGAGGCAACGACCACTTCTTTACTTCTTCACTCCTCCCAATCTCTGTCCTAACACCCCCCACCACCCACCTTCGCTAGCTGGCTTTCTCCTGGCCCTTTTGTCGGCGGATTACTGGGGGTTTAGAGATGCACACACTGATCCCTCCCTCCCCTATCGGAACCACACAGGGGGTTAAGACTGGAGCACAGAGGGGAGACCTCCACACAAAGATGTGAATTACCTTGGCTTTTTATGTATGGCCACTTATATTCCCCCCATTTGCTCTACTCAGAAATCACCACAGAGCGCTATTCAGTGCTTGTGGTTTTCCCAGCAGGAATCTTGGGATTTATTCCAAAACCCAGAGCAGATTTATGTTGAATCTGTAACAACACCTACATAGTTCAGTGTGGTTTTTTTTAACCAAACTCTTTGTCCTTTGTTCAGTTTAAACAGAAGCATGTGTGATGGTCCTTGTAATCATCCACAGTAAAAGACCAACACAGAAAATACCCACAGCAAATAAACAAGCCTCAGGTGAAACCACAGTGATGTGTAACTGTACGCAGTCAACACACCCAGCCCACATCATCCCTCCATATTGTGAGAGATCGCATTCTGTCTCCTCTTCTACAGGTCGGTATCCATCTCTCTCTCTGCCACGTCCCCGGGACAGCTGCCCAGACAGCCCATCTGTCTGTGCTGACCTGTGTTGGGGACCATGGGGGGAGCCTAAGTGGCCCACGAAGGGGGTCTCTGGCATGCTGCCCGTCCAGTAATGACAGTTAAGCTGCCAGCGGCTTGCCTAACAGCTCTGGAGGTCTCTCTGTGGTGCTATAGTATTGATATTGTATCAGGTTGCAGAGGGCTTGGCAGCCTTTTAATGAGAGCTCAGATTGATCAGGCGGTAGTGGCGCTCCCTTTACTGTGCATGATGCTCATTGGCCGTTCCTGCAGGCTTGACCTCCCTCTTAACCGTATCACTGACTGAGGAGGGTGAGACAAACACACTCGTGCCCACAGTACAGAGTCACACGCACACACAAACACACATGTGCTGGCGCATGTATACTCAAATGTAGAAACACTAAAGATGTGAGGAACAATGTTGTTTAGTTAGAAGGAGCATCATAAAGGTTCAAGTGGCACTGGATGTGGAGTCTGTTTGCAACAGCTGAAACAAAAAGTAACTGTTAAGGGACTCAATTGGTCACCAAAGTCGTCAAGTTTAACATACTACTGGCAGGAAACTTTACAAGAACATAACTGAAACTTGAAATCCATTCTGAAATAAGAATTTAAGTTTCAGTCTGCATGTAGAAATAAAAAGATAAAGTTGCTGTAATCTCAATAATTATTCCCCCCAAACAGAATACTTTATAAGCACTTAAACAGAAAAAGTACTTTTGTCATTTCTCTCAGTAAAGATAATTACTACTAACAGAAACAAGCAATATTTAAACATTTATTCTGACGCATGCCAACACCTGCACACATACACACTTAACTTACTGACTCACCCACACACACAGGAGAAAGAAAGCAAAATCTCCTTCCTTTGTGCTGAAGTTCTCTGCGGGGTCACTAACTGGACAATGGAGGTTAGCAAAGTTCAAATAAACAGATAGAGAGTCAGAGAGAGAAAGGGGAAGAGAAAGATACATTAAACTACATACCTGTCAGCCTCTAAAATGCTACTTTCCGTTCCTCCTACCTGCCTCCACAGGCTCATGTCAAGGTCACAGCAGTGGTCTCTGAGACTCAACTCTCTCCTATTAGCCCTCCATTAGGCTCCTGTCAGAGAGGCAGCCAGCTGTCGGCCCCCCTGTGGTTGTGATCGTGACCCCCACTCAGCCTCTGGACACCCCCCCCCCATCCCCACAGAATGGAGGTGGAAATGAAACCCTGCTCAGGGGAGAGGACATTGTGATTACTTTTCAGTGGCCTTTTCCACCGAAGCAGCCAGGAGACCATTCCACGACTGTGCTGCCAATCGCTCACGATGAAGTGCGATGTGAAAAAATTCAAGAGCAGAAAGCACTGGATTTGCACAGGCACAAAAGGTACACGTTGTGATTATGTCCTCTTCAAAATGTTCTCCACACACACCCAATGGCAACCTGCTCGCCCTCTTCGTCGCCTTCGTTCTCAGTTTTCTCCCTCTCTCTTCTATTAAACATGAATTAGCAGCGCCTTGATCAAGTTCATCACCCTTGTGTTGTAATTAGTGCTGTGTCAGAGCGCAGAGCGTGGCCCCATTTCACTAATAGAGTAATTACCGCACCATCGGCCAGTTTTCTGACCTCCATCGCCCCACCCCCCACACACCTTCAAACCTTCCTATCGCGCTTTCCTATCAGCTCAGATGGAACATAAAGCATCAGACAGGACAGGAGGTATACCCGGCTTTTCAACCGGGTGGGTGGGGTGGGGTGGGGATTATAACCTTTTATTGTGGATCACACTGAGCAAAAAGGTCAATCAGATTCATGAGAAAAGCGTGGATGAATGTTTGCGCTTAATGAGTTGTATAGAGCTGTTGCACTCTCCTATATGTGAAGCAGAAAAGCATTAAAAATAAATGGGGAGTACAGCCGATTCAAGACGCACATAAAATGGCCAGTAAATTCATAGGGTAAGCAGACAAGAGAGGGACAGGGATATACTGCCTTGGTCTATGGAGGAGAGAGGGACACTGTTTTACTGCTGCGGAGATTCAATTAATTATCCCTACATCGTAGTAAAGGGAGGGTAAAACACTACAAGCAAAAGATATGGGGATTCTGGTTGAAGCCACCAGATGTCCTGCATTTTTTACAGAGTGGGCAGTGATGACATACTTTGTGTCATCCTGTGTTTGGTAAGCTCCTTGTTAAACACAGCTGTGATTAAAAGCTATTAAAGCAATTATCTTAACGGCAGGAGAGCTGGGGATCGGAGCAGAAGAAGAGAGCCTTTTGTGGAATTCAGATGAAACCTCCTTTCAGCACCATCGCTCCAGATAGCTCAAGTTAGCTGAGTGGTTATGCAAGTGGGCAGAAGAGATCCTTTTTTTTTCAAGTGCAGAGATGCACACAAACACACATACACACACTTTCTTCACAGCCAGACACTTCCTTACAAATAGAGAGCCGACTTCCCAGCCAGCTGATGGGAGCTGACACACAGCAAAAGAATGAGCTGCTTCTGTGTTGTTACTATAAAGCTTGGCCTGAGTGCCGAGTGGCCTCTCTGTGTGTGGCGCCGCAGGTTGGCACACTCACAGGGGGCTTTATTGGGGTGCCGTCCTGAGCATCAGGCAGCATGCCCGATGTTGACAAAGCCTGGTATCGCCTGCTGTCAGCCCATTCTGTGCGCACCCGGCGGAAAGAATCAATTAGGCCGAGCTCACAACGGAGCACTTTAATATTTGACTTTTAATCAGTGGGCAGAAGGCAGGCTGGGGCATGGAAGCAAGCTGGCAGTTCCCATCTTGCTAATGTGGAAAATGAGGGTGCTCCCAGAGCCGCACAATGTGCATCACATACCCCAGGGAGGATGTGAGGAAATCAGTCTGAGGGGAAATTGCCACCAACAACAGGCTAATCCCCCAAAGTGTTAAGGGAAAATATCAAAAGATATCAAAAGCACCTTATGCAACCAGCTGCAAAGAATGGAGGAGAAATATCACTTAACTCTGGTCGTAAACAACCAGAGCTCTGTGGAAGGGACAGTGGTTTAGGGGGAGAAAACTGAATTGATGAGGTCTTCACTCGGCGGATGAACTGCTCCTTTGAAGAGTTTCTCATGAAGACTTTGGGTTTTTATCCTGCACTGCCGAAGGCCCCCTCTGCCAGCAAGAAGAGGAGGAAGAAAGAGAGAGGTGAATGCTGTCCTCACGCTGGGGTTTTGAAGTGGAGATCAGTCCTCAAACAGAATAGCTTACCAAAGGCACATCATTCACCTGTCTGCTCTTGCTAGTTTCACAGAGACAAGAAGGCAAATCAAAGTTCAGCTCCCTCAAATGCTTCGTAAAGAAAAGTTACGTAGCCAGGCATGGGTTTTTTTTCTCACAAACAAAACACTAAACTATCACGGCTATATTAGGAGCCGTTTGTGCCGAGACATTTTTTAATCAAAAAAGAGAGCTGATTACAGTCACATAATGATGTGTTTGCAAGTGATAATGAGTCAGCTGTGCACAGCTGTGTACAAAATGTGCCCACATGTGCTGAGAGCTGCTTCCTCTGCTGCTATCCAACTGTTCGCACAGGATGACTCTGATCACAGCAGCAGCACAAGCTTGTTACTGGAAAAACAGCCAACAGGATAGTGGTAACACTGTAGTGGCGATGTGTCCAGGTCATGCAGATGTATTGCCTCTTTAAAACAGTGTTTGCGCAACATTTTTTTAAAAACAGTGCCTCCAACTAGTGATTTAAAGCATAAAACATGGACTAGGTTGTCATTGTTTGTTTAGTAACGGCATGAAGCTAGTTTACAGCCCAAAGTCACAGGGGGCGAAGGTGATTTTTCAGCTATTGATTTGATAATTCTGAGCTTTGTGCTTGCTCATTAATTCTCATGACTATTTCCCTCAGCCTCACCTCACCCACACTCTCTGAATCTTTCATTTCACTCTCTTCTGTCTCCTCTTCATAATTACCATTTGGACTGACGGCCACAGAGGGGGCATCTGCTGTGGCCACAACACAACCGCAACACCCACAGCTCTCTTTGATCACAGATTCCAACTCAGTGGGGCCAACAATAACCAGTCTCTTATTTGTGCAGAATGAAATGCTAATCACTGGCAGGCAGATCAAATGAGGTGATGTGATTTTGAGACTGAAACAGCACGACGTGCGAGTCGCCTCTGGAGGTGACGAATCTATCCCCCACAGTAAATAAAGCCTTGACTGTGGCAAGCTGTGTTGTTTGTTTCCTCAGAGGTCTGCAGAATCCATGGGAACAGGAGCAATTATCAGAACCTTACTTACGTCTGCTCAGGTGTAGGAGTGATACCCAGATAGGTGGAAAGATAGATCGATAGGCAGACAGCACTGGAGAGAGTGAACCTTGTACAGTTTAAATTTCAATGATGAAACATGAGGACACAGCCTTGCATGCACTGACCCACATCTGCGTGTAAACATGTGCAACAAAAAAACACAGAAACCCACAGTAGCTGTAGCAACATAACAAAATCCTGCATCCACACATGCAAGTCAACTCTCTCTCTATGTGTGTGTGTGAGGGAGAAATGAGAGGGCAGAAGGGGATTTCACGTTCCCAGTTAGGTGAGAAGCCTTACCTTCCTTTCTAAACAAGCTGTCTCTGATGTTATCCTCTCCCACAGAAATCAGCCTCTGACTGCCAAGTTCTGTAAACAAACACAAAGTCCAGAGTGGATGAATACTTGGAACATATGCAACATCCACTTAGGAGACCAAACAGAGCCAGGCTACCTCGTATCTTGTATGTGTGTGTTTTAAAAAATATATTTTTTAAATCTATGAATCTTGTACACATTCTGGTTCATCCGTGCCTGGTGCTGGCCTTATTGTCTCTGTCCTCTTTAACAGACACCATAAGCCATTCTCCAAGTCCCGATGCCACTCCCAGTCACCACTCCTCCCTCACACATACCCCAAGGATGGTGACACATCTGTTTTGGACGAAAACACTGTGACAAACTGTAGGATATGGAGATAAACAACCATATGCGTCGTGTCAGTCCACATGATATTTGCACAAGATAAAATCCATATTTGACTGATGCTGTGATGCCTGAGGAAGAAAGCAATAGTTCAGGAGGTGGTTTAATTAGACCTGTGCCAGAAATAGTGTAAAAACTGTCTAATTTTTAACATAATTACCACTAACCCTCCAGGACACACACTGCTCACTTTCAATCAGGCAGACAAATAAATCCAAATCCTTATACTACTTTAAACAAGGTGTCAGAAGCAGCTGAGGTACAGGAAAATTGCTGTTTTTACCCAGCTCTTCCCATCAAGCTGCCGTCTAACACTGCCTCCACATATCCAACAGCATCTAGTTGTGATTTTGTAAGCTACAAGGCCTTGTTCTGTGTCTGCCTGTGAAGACGTGTTGACAGGAGCGGAGCTGTCTGATCCATGTTCTGATCGGACAGGTGTCAGTGTCCAGCATGTAAACGTCTGAGCTGAGCCAAACCAGCTTTGACATCTCCATAACCACCACTCTGTGAAACTCTTAATCTCTCTCTACTGTTGGAGCCTCTAATGTTTCATACGTAGTCTTTGGTGAAAGACTACGTATCTACCCAACAATGTGGTGATGCACACACACATGTAGTCCATTTGGTATGTGCAGCAAGGCTAAGAATACACTGGAGAACCTTAGAAGCTCACATGTATCTCACCGCCAAGGCACGTCTCTGACCCCAGCTGCTCTCTGTCCGAGCCAGCTCTGCAAGCCACTCATGGGCATCAAAGAGAGGTGAGGGTGGACACCTGTGCCTGTCTGTCTGTCCATCTGGAGAAATAAAAAAAAGCCTAAGACCTCTGTCAAAGCTTTCTTTGCACTGTGAAGCATATTCCTAGATGAACACATAACTGACAGACATTTGACACCAAGGACACAATGAGGAGGAGGAATTTCACTTGTGTGACAACAATACAAAACAGCAGAGACATCATTTCTTTTGACAGGATTTTATTTGGCCAAAGATGACATCCACATAAACTTGCAGAATTGAGCAGACACCGCGGGCTGCAAATGGCAAAAGTGATTTACTTTCCTTTTCTCTTGCTAAAATAAAGGAGTGACAGATTTAATATAAATAAGCAGAGAGGGGGAGGAAGAAGGGAGGGGATTGGAACAGGCTGCGGGTGACAAGGCAGTGTGACAAGCGTGGCAACTGAGAGAAAATGTGACACCTGGCCTTGTCCTTGATGTGAATAAGAGGATGATACATCAAAAAGTGACAGGGCAGAAAGATGGCTATTACCCAGGCGAAGAGGAAGACGAAGAGGAAGAAGAGGAGAAAGTGACTATTTTTAGCATGGGAGTAAAAATACACCAGGGGTTCATTTAATATTCCTTTCCATGAAGCGCTCCTGTGTTAATGAATCATGTTTTATTAGTTGCAATAATCTCCTGTTCTTGGCAGTTACACAAAAACTGTGATAGCATTTCGAAGCATTCCAGCAAAGAGATCAAATGCCCACGTTAACAAATAAAAGCAACCAGGTGACTCCATCCTCTTCAGACTGAGATGAGCTGGAATGAGCCGTCCATCTGATCCTGATGAAGTTTGACCGAGAGGGTAAATGAGTGGGAGCCAGAGGCCGTGTTTCTATTTTTTTTTTTTTTTTATTGGCTGCATTCTCCCTGTCGGGCAGGAGGCTGATTGATTTCAGTGGGCTGGAACCCCAGCTCTGCCCCTATTGATCCCTCATCCCCAGCCCTGTCTCTTCCCCAATTAAGAGTTCACTAAGCCGCCACTATGGACCACTCTTAATGAATACCACCTTCCTGCCAACATCTCAATGGTGCATTCACTACGCGGCCTGTCTCTGGTGCTTTCTCACTTCATTTCTCACTTTTGTCTGCTGCTCCTCCACTCCAGTTGTAGTTCATGCTCAGTCACATTTAAACAATAACGATGGAATTGATCTGGATTTGTGATGAGGTAGCTTTTTTAGGGGTTAGTGGGTGGGTGGGGAATCAAGGTTAGGGAAGGAATCCCACAGTTCATTAAACACAAGCATGGGGTAGACAGTCCAACTCTCTGTACATCACTGAGAATCAATTGCTTCACCAGCGGCCAGATTTTAAGGATTAGAACAAATTGAGCTGCTTTGGATGTAGAAATCTGGGATGTGTCTGGGTGTCAGGCAAGGAAGATCAAGATTCATTAGATTAGAATTAGATCAAACACAGTCAAAAGTTGTAAGGACAGACAGAGGAGGAGTGTGTGAAAGTGGTCGACATGAAAGAAAATGAAATCCAGACGTAGGAGCCAAAAAGCTGTTTGACTCAGAATCAATTTAATTGCCAGGTACAAATACAGATACAAGGAATCTGCCTGTCTTTCTGTCTTTCTCCAGAGGTGTTGGCACATCGATCTCTTGATCTGCCCACCTTGAGGGTGCAGTCAGAAAAAAGCAGTTCAGTCACAGGTCAGTTGTGCCCCAATGCAGTCGGCCTTAAACCCCTAATCCCACTGCTTTGGTGGAGTGAGAAAATCCAATTTCAGAGATCTGTAATTCCATAAACCTTATTAGGCGCAACAATGGCTGCTACACCCTGAGGGAGAGGCATGAGAGAGGGGTGAGGGTGCAGAGGGGGGGTGGGTAGCTAAAGTTGTGACCAGGCTAAACACAGGGACGGAGAGAGGGTGACGAACACAGAGATTAAGGTAGAGTTGGAGTGTAGCAAATCAGGGAAATGAAGAAGACAGAAGTGTTCTTGCACGGCTGCGCTTCCACTAAGTTACCATGACTAGGTACAACATGATGAAATGGGTGACACACTAAGATTCACAGGGTAAAATTTTTAACTTGCCAGTCACTATTTACAGTCAGTGTCCTCACTGCTGGGGAATTCGTTGTCCCCGTTTCCCCCATGTCTCACATTATTTAGTGATGCCTTCAATTAGTCACAGCTCTTCATTTCTTGTTTCCTGTCTTTTTGCTTTTATTTACCATATAATCCCTTCTTTGCTTTGAACGTCTGAACAGGGTAAAAGGTTTTGGGTGATGTTTTGTATATGAGTTCCAGTATCAAAAATAACCTTTTTCATTTGGTTGGGTTAGTGTGTTCTAACATCACCACTGCATCCTGTATTCATTTAATCATAATATCAATGGGCCACTTAGACTGCTGTTATGTGAGTGCTCTCATTGATTGTTTGCCTAAATCCAGGAGAGTGGGGTGTGTCTGTTTGTTTTGCCTTACTAATGGACACCATCTCAGCACACACCTCAGTGAGAGCGGAGCCAATAGCAAGCACTGGAGGAGACGTGGTCATAAAAGAGAGAAACACAGATGAGATGAGAGGAATATACAGTAGATTGATCAATAAAAGAGGTACTTGTGGTGGAAATGCAGATGAAAATAATTATCATCCACAGACTTTGCTTATTGGACAGAAAAATGGTTGAGAAAAGTGGCTTTGAACTTGAGTGAGATTTTGCCAGTGTTCCAAAATCTGCCAATCACTGCCCTTAGCAAACGCAGTTAGTTCTGCTATAAATTATTCACAACTGTAACAAAACTGCAGAAAAAGGCCGCCGATATCCCGGGATCTAAAAGCTGATTAGGGGAGGAGATTGGAGCAAGGATTTAATACTAATTTCGCAGATATAGCAGTGACATCTCTGCTGTTTGATATTGCGAGTGAGAAGGGGCCTCTAGCCGCTGTCTCTCCTGAGACAGATAGGGCAGTGAAGCCCGTACTCTGTGGCCAGCAGGGTATAATTACATTTCCCCGTGGGGCACCTCCACCGCTGCAGCTCAGCCATATAGAGGGAAGAGATTGAAATCTGATTGCACTCGCACACAGCAGTCAAATGGCTGTCCACACGTGAACATTGGAAATCACATGCACACACACTGTGCACAGTGAGCTGATATGGCACACGCACAAACACAGAGAAATAAGACACGCAAACACACACAGAATCACATGCACGTATAAACACACCACAATGTGCTTTTCCTTATTTGCTCCTATCAGCTGTAGACTTCTCTTCGCTCTCTACACGCTGTTGAGAGGGGAGTGCTTGAGCGCCGTCGTCAAAGAGCCCCTCTGCCTCTCTACCATTAGAGCTGAGAGGAGCAGCAGCACCGAGATTTACACACTGATCTCCTGACGCTGCCTCATCGCAGGACCTGTTAACAGCAGCTTATACACACAGATGAACAGGGACTCAGAGAGGGAAAACGTGAGTGCTACTTACTGTCAGGCTACTTTTAATGTATTCTAAAGTAGCCCTGTGTGTGAGCGAATGAGTAATGAAACACTAATTATGGTTTTAAGCTGAAATTTCTGCTAAATGAAATTATTGTGTGCCCATTAACTAAATGCTACTAAATGCAAATACATTTCCATATATCCAATATAGATAGCAATCGAATAGCTAATTGAGCACCAGTAAGTCTGATATATCATGACATTTAAAGCAACGTCATGCAAGAATTGGTATTTTTTGCGACTTGACGCCCCAACAGTTTTCGTAAGTGCAATTCACCCTCATGGACAGCTGTACACGTGCATTTTCTGACAAGCTCAAGGATTTGGATTTGGTGGGCTGACTTGGCTTAAGATGAAAAACTAGCGAGTTGACAACTTTGCACACACAGCCAAACATCAAGCGCAACAAAACAAGACATAGCAAGCCAGCTAATATTACTCACTAGTCCAACAGCAAGAAGGCCACGGCGTCTGTCTTGCAGCCTATTATTTCGCAAACATTTCGCCAACAACTAAAAGCCAGTCCGAGATTTAGTCTTGTCCAGCCTCTTGTTCTGTCATACTCTCTTTTTCTCTTCTTAGCTTCCTCCGTTAACCTCCTTTTCGGTCTCTTCGCCTCTGCCATGAATACCGAGCTAGACCCATGTGTGATGTAGTGCCGTAAAGCGTTACACACTTCTCATGGGAAATCGTACCCGCTCAACCAAGGTTACATAGTGCAAGAACAGGCGTTCAGGGCGCGGAGTGAGAATGAAAGAGGCACCATAGTCCCTCAAGTCAGTGTACCAATAAAATGATTTTGAAGCTGTTATTTTAAGGTAAAATAGTAGTGCATAATGTTGCTTTAATTGCTGCTTCTCAGCTTAGATGGCATTTGGGGTTTTTTTTCCCGAACCAGCGACATTACAGTTATGTACACCCCCGAAACTCTGCTGTCTTTATTCCGTATTTTTTGTGTCTTTCTGGTGGAGTGAAGCCACATAACGGTTTGTGACAGAATGATATGAATGCCTTATCTACAGTAGACGAAGAAGCAGGTACGATAACGTCAAGATATATTGGAAAAAATCTGTTTCCATCAGTTTTTATTGCATCTGCTCTTTTTCAGTATCCCAACTTTTCCACCTCAGCCAGGCACTTTCTTTGCGATTTTTCAGTTGTTTTTTTTACAGTTTTTATGGGCAAATTACAAATGTGCATAAAAACAGATGGATGGAAATGTACCAGCTGGTGTTGCTATAGACAGTAAACATGGGGAAGGACAGCAAGTGGAGCAGGTGGAAGAAGTTGTGGCTCTGAGAGGGCTGAATGCAGCTAATGGGAGACATTAGCTTTAGGACCCTCTAATCTAACCTCGCTGTGTCTAACCACAAAAGGTCAAGACGGCGGTAAAACGAGCAGACACCGGCGGTGCCCCGGCCGCCTGCAGGCCCGCAGAGACCATAGAGCGGTGTCACCTTGGCTGCTGTCACTGATATCTGCCACCTGTCACCACGCTGCCCCTGTGGCCAGGGATGCGGCTGCGTCGACAATGGCTTTGTCAATAGCACTATCTCCTAAGTGGCGGTAGGGAACATGTCCTCTGCTTTCATCAACTGCTTAAGTCAACAGCCTTGGCGTGCGGCATTAGCATACAATACATATTCATGCCGGTGTTTGCCTTCAACTGCATCGCCAGCCTTCCTGCACATTTTCCAGTCATTTTTACAAACGGCATGTCAAGCTCCCCCATTTTCGCCGGGAGTCCCACATGGCCTCTTATGTATTCACAGCACGGCCCGTTGCAAACAACATCAACAGGTCTCAAGGTCGTCACTCCCACTGATTGTGTGTGTGTCTTTGTGTGTATGTGGTGTGTGCATGTGTCTCAGAAAAAAAGTGTGTGAACAACTGAAGAATGAAAATAGGAATTGGAGAAAGATGTGAGCAAAATAAAATGGTTAAGGGTGTAATAAGTGAGTGTGTGTGTGTGTGTGTGTGTGTGTGTGTGTGTGTTGTATGAGCATGACCCATTGTATGCTTGAGTTAATGGGTTTTTGTGTGCACTTCCCATTACATTAGTAAGTATAACCATGCAATTATGGCTTAGTGTGTGTAAATATAAATCTGAACAAAATGTTATGTACCGGGTGCGTGCATGTGGGTGTGTGAGCAGAGTGTGTTGCACACGGCTGCAGTCTTAGCATGTCTGGGGACTAGCTGACAGGTAGACTAAGCAGGAGCATCCTCCTTCAGTCCACTGGCATCTCAGTGAGAAAAGAGGCCAGTTGATGTGGGGGTTAGAGCTTCCATGGCAGTGCGTTGTGATAAATTATGAATGCTTAAAGAACAGCTCTCTGAAGCTTCTTTACTTTCCATCCATCCCTCCATCCTTGCATTCGTTCATCCATCCACCCACATTGCTACAAACAGCACGGGGCGTTCAGCTGCCTCCATCATAAATATTTCAGCCTCTGGGTCAGTGCTGGCACCCCCCTCCACTCTGCTGCTCTTAACCGCCACCACTTGGTGATGACACAGCCTTTTGACCCATAAAGATATTGACAAAACACTGATAGTGAGTACATTCACTGGGACCAGCCTAGTAGACTAAAGCCGTGCAGGCTTCTATAGGAGTGGCAGTGGCTGCTACTGTTCAAATGGCAACTCTTGAATGAATGCTGCATGGCTGATACCTCCTCTGTTTCTAAAAAAAGGTCCCCACAAGGTAAACAATCCAAAACTGGACTGGTCCTGCCTTTGCAAAAAGTAGTATTTTCACTGTTGCAGTTGTTGTTTTTTCTCTCATTTTAAACCCCTACACACTATTCAGCAACAGTCAGGATTATATTTGGCTGAGTAAATACAAAGCCATGCTGAGACAATGAATGTTCCATATTTCAAAACACCAAAGACTGTGAAACAGGGAGACAAAGAGAACTAATTACAAATTGGATTCAACATCAAGACAGACCAAAGAACTGTGACCAAAGAGTCAGCAGTACCGACTTGTTTCACTGATTGAAGTGGAGTCTCACAAATTCTGAACACAATAATAATGTAATAGTTGTCCTACTAGAGGATACCATTATGTAGAAACATGAACATTACTTCAAAAAAGCTTGTGGAGACACAGCACATGTCGACAGCATCCAGCCCAAAAATCTACCAACTTGTTCTGCCAGATAAACAGCAGCTCCTCGACACGCTGCTCTGATTCAAAGCCACATACTCTGTGAAAAGAGTCCAGTGCATCCGATGAACGGGCACTCTTATCTCGCTTACCGTGATGAGCCGCGCCGGTAGCGACTCCATGCATAAATCTCAGAGGCAAACGGAACAGATCAGAGCATTCAAGTGTAAACTAGGGCAAACCTTCAGCACTGTACTTTCTAGATACGCTACTCTGGAAGCAAGTCCTGTGGAGGAACAGGCGATCACACTCTGAGGGATACACATGCTGCTCCCTGTCATCTATCACAAATACACACGCACACGCACAAACACAAATTCACACACCTGTTTTGGGCAGTCCAGTACCATCCAGTCCTGTCCGGTCCGTTCAGATCCGGTCCCCTGTGCTGGCAGAGTGAGGAGCTTGTCTCACCCCCCCACGCAGCCCGGTGCAGACAGCTCACTGTTATAGATGCACTGACAAGTGAAAAGAGGGAGGCGTGGTTTCACATGAGATAAATAAAAGAGGGAGGGAAAGAGGGAGGAGAAAGGCTCTCTCAATCTACAATTCAATTTTGCCCTCGCTCCCTTTTCCAGCAGCCTTTCTGTCCTTCTCTTTTTCTCTTCTTTAAGCATATTCTTGCTGTTATTCTATTACTCCTTCTCCTTTTCCATCTTCCTCCCTGCATGTCATTCCTCACTGGATCTCTCTGTTTCTATCGGTTTTAGTCTTTCTTCTCCTGTGTTGCTTCCTGTTTCTTCTCTTTCTCCTCGTCACATTTAACTCTGCCTCTTCCTCTCTTTCTGTCTAGGCTCTCATTCATGGGGCAGTAGTGTGTGTGTGTGTGTGTGTGTGTGTGTGTGTGTGAGACAGTGAACCAGGGCAGCTCTGGCCATCTGTTGGAGCCTGTGAGCTTCACCTATTCACAGTCTCATAAAGGCAGGGGCACACAGAGGAGTGAGAGAGAAAGGAATGGGAGGGAACGAGGGATCAATCTTAATGCTGCAGGGGTGGGGAGGGAAGGCACAGCCTGGCACACACACCATATCTATCAGGCTGGCACCTCTGAGGCGAGCTGGCGTGGGCACGCCTGCTCACTGGGTCCAGGCAGCACAGGGGATTTGGCTCACGGTGCATGGGCATGCAGACAGAAAAGAAACGCACACGCAAATCAATTTATACACAAGCACACAAAAGGCATGTATATGGGTGAGTTCACACACACACACACACACACACACACACACACACACACGCTCACACATATCCACAAAACCAATTTCCTTTTTGACAAAACAAACAGGATCTATCAAGATGGATAATCCTACAAACTCAAAGAGACAAGGAGACGGAGGACAGAGGACAATTCTACAAACTCACACAGACGCACACACAAAGCCTGCCCTGAATCCTTCCATTACCGCAGAGCTAAAGTAGGCATTTTCCTGCCCAGTTTAAGCCATTTCTCCTGAGTGCCGGTGTCACTTCCTATCCCTGACCAGGAGGGAGAGGTTTGGCGGAGGGTGGCAGAGGGTGGAGGCATCCATCACTGTCCGCACCAGCCGTCCCATGATGGATGCGCCTGTTTATCCCTCTCTGCAGGTTATTAAGATGCAGTCACAGCCAGAGAGATTAGTGATGGAGAACCTCTGCACCTCCTCGCTTCTCCTCCCACCCCATCTAATCAATAACATTCTTATCTATTATCTGCATTTCGAGGTATTTCTTCATGGAAATTTGAAGCAGGGAGAGAAAGGGAGATTAATTGTCCACCCCCTCTCAGTGTTTTCAATTACAATGTCTGCAATGGATCATCTATCTGTCAGCTTGGCACACCGCTGTATTTGTGTCACTGCAAAGAGACGAAACCATGCTGCTTTGAGAAAATCAAACACTATTTTTCTGGCCATGACCATCCCTTGCAGATGCAAAACAAACTATTCAGAGCGGGGGATTTGCATGGTATTTGAGGATAAAGAAAATTCCTGCTTTAACGTCAGGTGCATTCAACACTAATCCTGGTTAAAAAAAAAAAGGGGAAAAAAAGCATTATCATTCAAGCCAATTGGAGCCCTTTGTAGGAATGGATTAGCCTGTACTAATACAATTCATAATCATCTTAAAACAAAATTTACTGCTGGAAAATTATTTAAATCTCCACTGTATGAATATCAGATGATGTCTGAGACTGTGGGACTGCTTACATAAAGGAGCCATCTAGCTGCTCTAACATGCTGGATTACAGACAATGCCCCAGAGACAGCCATGTTTTTCCTGAGCGGTGCCGACATGCCAACACAGCAGCCCAGTGACACCACTTTACGACATGGTTTATTCATGTGCCCACTCGCTCGCTCTCACGCACACTTAAGCTGTGCCATCACGCTGACCTCTAAATGGGTTGAGAGGGCTGTGTCCTCCATTAAACCAGTGTATATGAACAGGGTAAACTCTGTAAACTACAGGTTGATATCTTCCGATCCCACAGGCTACTGGGAAATCCCCACGAAGGGTTAGAAAGAAAAGACAGAAATAGACAGAAATGGGAAGACAAAGAACGTAAAAACAGGATGCAAAAAAAAGAATACAAATGTCTGCATGTCTACAGAGAAAAACATCCGCACTTTAAAAACCACAGGAAGGGTTCAAACCATGGGGGACACATTTTTTGCTTTTCTGCTTCACTGGACACAGAGTGGACGAGGGCCACCTTTACATGATAGTGCAGAGGAAGGTGCATAAATAAGAATGAATGATTTCTATTCTGATAGTGCAGAAAGACGGCTATGTTCTATCCTGCTGAGATCTTGTCCTTGGCTGGGAGTGTGCTTTTACAAATGAATTTGTTCCTTTTCTGCACTGTGTGAGCCAGGCTGATAAAAATATCCCCTGTCAGCGGGCTGCGTGAAGAGGGGAGGACTCCAGTGCAAATGAGGCGGACCTCCTCACTGTCTTCTCCTCGCCAGCTCCCTCTATCTCACAGAGCACTCCTCCTATTATTCTCTTGGTTTGGGCTAGTTGGTTCAAGGCTGACTTCCCTCCACCACCACACACACACATCCCCCGCACCCTGCCCTCTATTCATTCTGTGATTCCCTGGCTGAATGTGTATGTGTGTGTGTGTTGAGACAGCTCTACATCACCATGGCTACATTATGAAGAAACAGAGATAGAGAGAAGAATAGAAAGAAAAACAGAGAAGAAGAGCCCAGAAGCTGACAATGTGGGGACTCAAGGACACAGGGTTGACAGAGCTGAGGATAAGAGAAGTCCTGGCACCATGAAACAATTCTCCTGAAAATATCACAGCGGCTACTGCAGGTAGAATAGTAAAAGGGCCATCTATCCTCTGAGCACGTGGCTTCAGAGGCAGACAGCCACATTATAACTACCCCACCCTCTTGGTGGGGTCTCAAACATACTATATACATGTCTCCAGTGTGTGTTAAAACACAATGTCCGGACACAAACAACACACACGAACACCAGAGGATTAAACATATGTCCAGAGGACAGCTTTCTTGGCTAATTACAAATAGTTGAATGAGTCACATTCTGCAGCTGTGCTCATTGCTCCTGGACCGCGTTTTCTCCGCTCGAGTTCCCGTGCATGGTGCAGAAGGTCGTCAGAATGCCAGGCATGGATAAGCTGAATGCCCCGACATCATTACACCCCGGCAATGATGCGCGCCACACATCACCCTGTCATGTCTAATGTATTCTCCTTTTATTTATTTCATCCCTCCTGTCACCATCACATCACACGCTCCCAATGAAAATATAAATAGTTAATCAGTCCTGGAACCAGGATATGGATCCTAAGTCATTCATTCGCGTCCCACAACTCTGAATTGTACAATTAAAAAGAATAGAGGCTTCAACAAAGTTTCCTCCATCGGAGATTTCAAATTAATTGCTAAGCTTCAAATTAACTGCTAGCTTTTGGTCATAGACATTTTTAGACTGAAGAAATTCTGAATACGTCTCGGACTAAAAGATCTGCAATAAAATATGAAATCTCCAATAGAGCAACTGTGAGAAAGCCTGTATCCTCCTTAATTGTTCTACAGACTGTAGATTTCCTTCTGGCACCTTCCTGAGACAGTTTGCAGTGTGTGGAAGTTTTCCTAGTTCTTATATAGTGAATCTGGAAGTGACAAGGACAAATAAAAACAAAGACAGACAGAAAGCTGAGGAAAAATAGAAAGACCAATATGGTGTCCCAGTTGTATATACTGTATATATATATATATATATATACACATACATACATACATACATACAGTAATTCCACATCTGATACTGTGCTTTGAGTATGTCGTGCAGTCACACTGGAAAAATGTCAAACTGAAGTACACTTCATTATGCATACTGCATTATAAAATAAGTGTGATGATGTTGGACACTGTTGTCCCACAATGCAATGCACAACAGAAACGAAGAGCTGCTGCCAGCTGGAGTAAAGTAAGTGAAGTGAAGACCTTTATAAACCCTTCTCACAGCACACATTTTGGTTGTCATGGCAGGATAAGCACAGGTGTTACTAATAACATTAATGATGGCTCCACTCCACTGAAGTGTCTAGCTACATCGTAAGCCTATATCAGAGCCATGGAACTGAAACGCCTGAATGCAACACAGCGATTGGTAATGTTACTAGTGACACCTGTGTTTGACAAGTCTAATTTACAAAAATTTTCAAAGTTTTCATTTTTTAAATTTTGCTCCTAAACTGCCACACGGCTTGTATCATTCCTTGTTAGTACAAAACAGTACACTACACTGATTTCTGTGTGTACTCTATCTGCCAAAACGATGTTCTGTCAACATTAGTACATGGTGTATTAGCACATAGTAATTAGAATTGGGACACCGTGCCAGTCTCACTAAAGGAGCCCATGTTGTTTAATGCTTAGCCAGCAGGGGGTGGTGTACTCAGGTCTGGAAGGAATATATCTTCCACTGTGCATCAGGAGTGTAAAAAAAACCCCTGATGCATCACTTTGAGGTGGGAAAGACAACTGCACTGGTTTGAAAAGTTGATTAAGACCTGATGAATATCTCATTGTTTCACTGAAATACTAATGCTGAAAACCATCTAAATCTAACCGCTAGCTTTGATGTGTTTCTGTTCCCTCATGTTCCTGCACATACTGAGCTGTTGTCTTTTGAAGCTAGAGTTTGGCTTTGGAAATAAATGTCAGCCTTTGAAATAGTGTTTTGTTGTAGGGTTTATATGTATTAGTTACTGTTGAAAGAATCAGTTCAAATACCTTTTACAACTCACTGTTTTGGAAGAATCAAAATTGAAATTTAGTTGGGGCATTTTATGATGAATTTAATCTTTCCTGAAAGAAATAAAACCAAATTGAAATGCGGTTGGATTCCACCTAATATAGTGCAGGCACATGTTTTTTTCTCTGTGCTGTGAAAGAGAAGACATGTATCTTCTACAGATGAGCATCATGAACTATCAATGGCCAAAGTTGAAAAGTTTTTTCAACAAGATATGCTTCTTCATTAATTCACAGTGAAGTATGGTAAAAAAATAAAAAGAAGATCAGAACAGATTGGATGAGTCCCATGCTCAAAGGTGCACATTCACACACACACACACACACACACTTTGTTCCCATCTGTCCATGCGCAGCAGGTATTGCAGCGGTTGGGGAACCGTTACCAGACCGTGGGATCCACAGATCAAAGAGCGGCCCCCCGTCGAGGTCTGCGGTCCTGAGGAACACAAGCCGCTATGGGCCAGAGCCAGCATCGCATCTTCAGCTAATTAACAAAAAGCCCTTTTGACGCTGTGTTATTTGCATTCCTAATGTACAGCACTCAGTGTAATATCTGCCATACATATTAAATAAGAAGCGCTTGTGGGTTTGTCTAACAAGGCACCCCAGTGTTTTTAGCACAAATACATTTGTAATCACTTTAAAACATTGTGAGGGCGGTTACACAGAGGAGTTGAATTACCCTGAAACAGGGGGGCTTTTTACAATATTATTAAATGAACATTTGTGTGAACTTAGCTTGGTGCACATGTTCAACTTTTTGTTTATTTTAACATTGATCACCACAAGCATACCTGTACTTATGCATACAGCAAAGCATGCATGCACACAGTCACAAAAGACACACCTGGCTGCAGGGAAGTTTCAAGTGCCCTCGAGTGCAGCCTTCCAATCTCGGCACTCACCGGAGTGAAAGAAGGGCCTGAATTATAAATCAAGGGGCTTTAAACGGCTATGTAGATTAGCAAGCGGTCGTGTTTGGTGTCCTCAATAATTAATTACTTGTTTGTACCAGAGTGGACTTTGCTTCTTTTTTGTCTGGCGCTCCGTGTCTGCACACAAACACTCGTTGGCATGCATTCAGGAGCTGTCAGGGTGTGAGGAGGGCTCCTGAAGAGTCCGGTGTAGGGACCGACATCACAACGAAAGGTCACCGCTACAGGGATCCATTCTCATAACGTGTGAGTGTGTTTATTTTTGTACTTGTGACGACTAAGAAAGATTACAAAAACTCTCAAAAGGGAGGACGTTTTGCTTGTCTGCAGCTCTTCAAGAGGCTGGTTTAGTGTATGGCCTTAGGTTTATGGTTTGAAATTAGGATTAGATTTGGGTTAGGTAATTGAGAGTTATGGTTAGGAGACTCAGTGTAAAGAGTAACAAATGTTAAGTGAGTTTCAGCACTCTCGCAACATATGGACCAACCTCTGCCAAAAGTAGCTGCAGCCGCTTACAGCAGAATGACACCTGTACACAACACAGCAGACTACATCGTCTCTCCATCGTGTCCTAAGAAATGTAAGACAGACTTCCTCTCCTAATCTCAGCCCTCTGGCCAGCTCTCCATGGCTGCCCTGAAATAGCCCTGTAAGCAGACTAAAGACAAGTGGGAGGATGAAATAGCATCTCCTTCTCCCTCTCCCTCGTGAGGAGCAAAATGATGAATTGTGCAAAATCTTATTTGGCACCTCATATTAAAAAAGTCAGAGATTAAGCCAGCAACGTAAAATGGCAGAAAAGAGCTGATGCAGGCAGAGCAGAGGAGGGCCCATTAGAGAAATGCTCCCGTCTGTCTTTCTGTCCGGCCGGGTGACACCTCGCTCCTTAATGAGCTGTCTGAAGTCAAACAGGAGAAATACCAACACAATAAATTACCAGGCTCATCGCTTCCTGTTTGCCTCCACTCAGACACGGCTGAGTAATCTTTCTATCTGGCCTCGCACCATTCAGAATGAGATTCTGTCAAATCACATTCTACAATCCTTGGTTCCATTTGCATAACTGCGTTCGATGTTTCCAGCCAGACTGGTGACATGTTTTTCTGCAGTTAATTAGATTTTGGAATTAGTTTTCCAAAAAGAAAAAAAGAAAGAAAGAAACACGATGATTTCTCCTCTGCTTGGTCCTCTATTCCCATTTGGAAGTGACAAGATAAAATTGTGTATACGGGTAATTGTGTGGAAGTGTTGAAATTAGAGCTGGAGAGAGAAGGTATTTTTGCATCTATTCCAATTTCAGTCTGTTTAGCATGCAGGCTCTGAACTGTTCCCTCTGACATGGCAAACCTCATTAAGATAGAGCAAACTCGTTCACTTGAGGACGAAAGCTAATTCTTCTTCTTTTTTTCTTCTTAGAGATATTGAGACAAGCCGAAATTGGGTCTTAGGGGTATACACACTTGAAGGTAGAGTTCTTTCCCAGCTCTTATCATAACACATTTACCATAGATTAAAGAGAAGGAGGGAGAGGACGTAACCTTAAGCTACCTTTGAACTGGTGCTGTCAGAAATAGAGAGGAGGCTGAGCTTTTGTATGGCAAGTGGAGCATGGACATCTGAGCTGTATGGGATCATTCCACTCATGTGTCTATTCCTGCTGATAAAGCAAAGCTAACCTTTTACGAAGCTGAGGAGGAGGAGAGGGCAGAGGAGCAGAGGGAAGGAGGGAGAAGAGAGGAGAGGAATGAGAGGAGGGAAGGATAGAGGGAGAGGAAAGAAAAGGCAGGGCCGACGCTGGGCCTGCAACGGGCAGACATCCATTAACCAAGCACTCAGCATGGGATATGGCATTTACCGAGAACAGCCAAATGCCATGGCAATTAATCAGGGCCTTGAATGCCAGCTGTATCAATACCCCTTGTACACGGTCATGGGCGCACTTGTGCACACTGAGCACACAAACATCTCCAAATAGCCCTATACTTTGTTTTAATGGGAAGAACACTATGTGGATAGAGTACTGTGGCTTGTCTCTAACCTTAATATTATTTCTATGTCTCAAACTAGGACGCACACAGTGAAATGGAATGAATACATCACTTACACAATCACAGACTAAAGCCTGGGAGATGGCACACATTTTACTCTGCAGGGAGTTGCAAATTGCTTTTGAATAACCAAGGTCTAATTGACAGGAAAAGAATGCGCTGTCACTTTGCTAGCGCGAGTGTCATTAACACATTTCTCATTTTGTACGTGCTCCAAGGCATTATTGTTTTGTTGGCCCCGATCCCTCCCCGGTGCAGTGAATATGTTTTAAAATGGTTGTGAGCAGAATGTTGTTAGCTACACAACACTCCCTGAGGGGAACAAAACACAAGAACAATTGGCTCATTAGAAGCAGAAACACTTCAAACCACAATATGGCTGGAACACACTCAGAGGAGAGACAAAGTCAGAGAGTGAGGAGCACAGATGGATGGATAGGAGGGACGAGGGGGGAGACAAAGACACACAAACAGAGCAGAGGCAGCCTTGTGTTCTACCGTAGAGAAATCTACCGCAGAGATGAGGTGAATTTATAATACTCCTGCACACGAAGAGGCTGCGGAGCAATGTCTTACACATAATTAGATTACAGTAATCTGATTATAATTTGTACTACCTGCAACAACATGCCGTGTGTTTATAACAAGTTCACTGCAAAGGAATAATCACTTTTTACTATTTTATGCTTTTTGGAGAAAAAGAGCATTTAGACTGTGAGATTATACACATCTTGAAAACAAGACATTTGCAGATGACAGTAAGTTTACACTCAACAACATTAGAATTAAACTTGTAATAATAATTAGTGATAACTGGCCTTTTTCACAGCAGCATTGACTTGTCATAAAAAGGAAAAGTTCAGGTGTTACTAATAACATTAACGATGGCTCCGTTCTATTCAAGTGTCCCAGTGAGACAGCATGAACAATACCAGGACCCTGAAACTGAAGCAGCTAAATGGAGTTCAGCCATCATTCATTTTATTGTTTACACCTGTGATTTTCCTGCTGTGACATATCAAATGAGTTACTTCTTAACTAACTGTGACTTATTAGTTACATGGCGTGTCCCAGTCCATAATACATACTAATTCTAAGCAGGTTTTTTAGTGCGTTCACACTGGAATAAGTAGCAAAATAAAGTGTATTCAAACCCGACAGTATGCACACTAAATACAGTAAAGTCTTTAGTGTGCTGTTGCTGGATACTATTCTCCCACAATGCAAAATGGAGGAGTTGTTCACAACTGGAAAAAAATGAATAAATTGTGGTGTAAGTAAAAAATCTGGATACAGAACTTGTAAGGCAGAATTTTACATTCAAGTGTTGCTACTGTTACTTAAGTAAAGGTATCTGAATTCCTCCTGAAGCAGTTGTAACCAATAATCAGTACGTCCCTACCTTGTACATGGATGACCTCTGCAGCAGGCTTCAGTGGCTCTCTGGTTGAGACTGAGATCTGCATCAGACAGGGCTGCTTCACTACAGCGTTTGTCACACCGGACATCTATAAAAAGAATAACAGAGTATAATTCAGTGAGTGAATGACCTTACTGTGACAGCCACGCTGAGACACAGATGTCCCAAATACACCTAACAACTGGAGGAGCCATACTGACCTGTGTGTGTGCATGTGTCTGTGTGAGGGAGACAGACAGAAAGACAGACAGACAGAGACAGAGAGAAAGGATCAGAGGAACAGGGGAGTATTTTATGACAGACACCAGTCTGTCTCTTTCTCCTCGGCTGGATGTCTTGGGACAGACTGGAAGAAGCTCAGGCTGTACAGCTCTTGAGGTCTCTAATGTTTTGTTCAGAGATAAGAGTGATATTTTCCAGGACATAATCATCTATAATTCATTCCTTCTGTTGAATCGCCAAACATCACTCACAGTCTATTAATATCAAATTCACAGACTTACAGTCAGATGAAAGTGTTCCTCTGTATGTATGAGCAACTGCAAACACTTAAATTCAGTGTTTGCTAGTAGCTATAACACACCAGAGACAAGGTTCAGACTAATCTATATTTATGTCACTGGTCCAGGTGTAGGCTTTTCAGGTGACTTAACACTGCAATAATCTTGAAGTAGAGTATCAGTCTATTAAAGCCACATTATTGCTTTTTTGTTTAAATGTGTTGTGGCCTGTCTTGTGATGGTCACTAGCTGGCCGACAAACGCTTGGACCTGCATTTTATTTTCTTCGGCATTGTGGACATTTTTAAACATTTTTATGCCATTGGTGCTCGGCAAGTCATTAATAAAGAGAAATGCACACACCTGTGCCATGTCCTACCTGCTGTAGTGTGTGTGTGTGTGTGTGTGTGTGGAGGCCTACCATCAAACCTCTCTCTGGTCCGGCCTAGCATTGTTTCGCAGCGACCTCTGCCGATTGTTAACGACGTCGTCTACTCTCATGCGTTAATAACAAGAAAATAACAAGAAACTGACCAAAGACAGGACACTGTTTCATAAGTTAGCTACTGTTTTTCGAGAGAAGCTCTATAGGCTAATTAGCTCATTTCTAAAGCGCAGGCTAACGGTTGAGTCAGTGCATTGATATTTGAATTGTTATACGGTCCCAGGTGTGATTTTACAGAACAGTTAGGGCTTTTTCCATTAGACATTTTGAGTTGCCATAGTAGCCTAACAACATTATGACCGCATCACATAATGTGTCGCAGTCTTACCAGCAATAACATGCACAATATCAGGACACTATAACTGCGAGCCCCTAAATGGCAGCCATACTTAACGTTATTAGTTACACCTGTTCTTTTCCTGCTATGACTCTATGACGATATATGTATATATATGTACTCAGTCCATATGAGTTGTAAGAATTGAATATACACTGACATTCTTTCTATTATTTCTACTTACCCATTTGACACACAGGAGGGCGCCACCACCTTTCTATTATTTTCACGACTAGTGCGAGTCCCAGCAGGACTAGTTTTTAGTTTCAGGTGGCAGGACAGAGAAAAATGTGTCAATTTATCTGAAGTGGCAGAAAGCATTTCTGAATAATAATATGAACTCTTGCTTGTGCTTAGTTGACTTGAGGGGTGAATTTATGGATTTGATGTGTGTGTGCTAATCTATCATAATAACTTTACATCAATCAAGAATTCTGCTTTTAGTGACTTTCCTTGTTATCCCCTACTTCCTCTGTAAGCCTGTGAATGCCCTAATTACAATGTCATATTTGTAGATTTATGTAGGGTATTAATATATATACTTTATATATCTATTTTTTTTCTTTTATTTGAAGGAAAATGTGAAATCATCTGTGAGTTTAGGCACATTAGGGGGCAAATATCCCTTACAAAAGCACTTAAAAATGTCTTAATCATCCCTTTATCTGTGTGCACACCCAGTCTCAGCATCCTTTAAATGTTTTAATTGAATGACTTAGATTTCCCTTAGAAAACATAAAGAAAACATTAGGGCTGGACTTTGGTGTCCAAACTAGACTTTTTTAAGGTATAACTTTGAGGGAATCTTATCCATCTATATGTAATTTACAAATAACAGAAACAAAGGGCTACAACATTTAGACAAATTAGAAAAATCCTTCAGCCCTCTTTCAGATCAAACCATCAGGAGGTTGATCTTCTTCTCAGTTTTAGAGGTGAAAATGTATGGCTATAGGTTGAAATAACCAGTCCATAACCTCAAAAAAAAGGGTGCTGCATCATTGGAGAGTGAATTGCTGCTTCCGTTTATAATATGTATTGATCCAATATAACTGAATTGACCCTGTCCTTGGGTGAGAAATCTCAGCTCAGCTCAAGAAGATTGGTATCATAAACACCCTCCATCTATCCATTACATCTGCGATAGGTGTAAATGAGACATGACAGCAGCATCTGACATCCATTGCCCTGGAGGCCAGAGGGTGTGTGTGTGTGTGTGTGTGTGTGTGTGTGTGTGTGTGTGTGTGTGTGTGTGTGGAGGGGCTTGGGAGGGACAATCTGCTTAGATTACATAAACTCACCCAAGAGCCATGGGAGAGCAGGGGAGAGAGGGGTGCAGTAATAACCTGTGGATCACTTCTCTCTGAGTCAACATCAAGGCTCTGTGTTTATTTTTCATTATTTCCCAAAGGCACTGAGCTCCTGGAAGAGAGGCCTCATACACATGAACAGCGACTCATCCAAACTACGAGCTCAGCCTTAACAGTCCTATTTTTAGCCTTGAAAATTACTGTAACCATGAAGACCAAATGATGGCTTCACTCTTTGTGTTTGTGTGTTTTCTTGAGGTGATGGAAGAGCCTTTGCAGATGGAACAACATACAGCCTACACCCAGGGAGAAGAGCCCATAATAATCTGTTTAAATATGTCTCTGAGAATTGTTGTTGTGATTACCAATAGAGCTGTTATTACAGGCATTACCGTGAGCTTGACAAGTATCTCCTGGCAACGGTTTGGTTCACTGTCACAGGCAAGGTGAGATCACTGACAGCAACAATAGGTGGATGATAGATGATATTTAGAGATGCATCATTTCAGTCCGCCTGTTGAATTGAGGGAACTGAAAGTAAGAAGATACCAACCATGAGTGAAAGAGAAAGCGAGAGATACAGTTGGAGAGAGAGGAAGTTGAGTGAAAGGTTAAGTGCCACCTGCAGACAGCGGACCGTTCGGGACGTCATTACACAGCCGTAAAAAACCCCCTTAAGGCAGTTTGTTACAAACCAGGTTAACACACTGGAGCAGTTTACAACTTGAGCTGATGCACAGTAAAGCACTTTACACAGTCGCTGTGACTGACTGCTTTGGCAGATACCACCACACGCACACACACACACACACACACACACACACACACACACACATGCACAGAGACTCAGGTTTTGGAACAATGATCCCCACTGTGATATGATACAGTTCAGTGAGTGCTATAATAACATGTCTTCTGTCACCTGTTATTGACACTGTTCAAGGCTGGTTCTACCTGACAGGGCATGACCGCTTACACCGCTCTTTCATTTTCAACTAACTCCCACATTCAATGCCAAGACAGCCTTTGATAAACAGTATTCAATCGTTTCTTTTTAAACCCCACAGATGAAGACCTTTTGGTAGATCAATTTGTCCATCTGTAATTATGTAAAGCACAGTTCAAATTCGCTGAATTGAGACTGCAGTCATAAAAATACTGTATCTTGTGTTTGAATTTTTCAATTTTCAGCCAGCAAAGTGTGACATATCTTCAGTGAAGTGCTGGGACATGTGGATACAGAATATTATGTGATGTAATGTCAAAGCAACCCTATGTAACTTTTGCTGAATAGCAGTCACTAATGGCACACTGAATTTCTCTTCATCTTGACGAAGATGATGAAGATGATCTTGATGTCATGACTAGGTGACCTGACTGAGAGCAAATGGAATGGGACCACAAGCAGGAAACACCCACAGATGTGTTACTGTAAGAGAGATAAATAAGGTGTCGCCAGTTGGCCTTACTGCCAATTTACACCGGTGGCCACTCGCGGTACTGTAGTCCAACAGCGTTTTCCCCTGCAGTCCACCATCATAAAAGACTGTAAAACTGTTGACAATACAGTTCAAACTGCAAATGAAGCCAGTTGTTACTATTTGTATTGTCAAATTTGAACCCATGAAAGATTAACATTTGTAAAACTTCCCCAGAGTCAAGAACAGCTATTTGTATGAATGTGACATCATATCAATGTGAAGTCTCTTGGATGGACTCAGGGAAAGAGAAATGAATGTGCATATGCAGCGGGCCGCATAATGCAGAGGCAAACCACAGAGAGAGTACACTGTTTTGACGTTTGTGCTGGGTGAGCAACTTTGACTAGAATTAGGATTAATCAGTATTTGTTGATTTTATGAAACCAGACAGATGATACACACAGAGCTTCTCACCCACTATGGCTGTGTAATTGCTTTTCCTCACATCTGACTTTAAAACTTTTACACTACTTTATCAGCAGTCAGATCATATACACAACACTTCTCACCTACTGCAGCAGTGTGATTGCTTTTCTTCATACCTGACTTCATCACCAGGCACAATTTATTCTAAGCCTCTGGATAACATGTTAAGCCTGTGTTTGCCTAAGTCGCTGAGCACAAACACAGTTAACACCAATCTGGGTGCACCACCACTGCTGTTGAGCCTCTCCCAGTGGGGCGTTGGGCAGGCCTGTGTTGACAGTGGTGTTGCCCCAGTAAGCCTGATGAATCACACACAATGTTGTGCCAATTTGCGAGTCTCAACATACACCAACGGTGCACACACCTAGCCAGCCAGCCGGTGGCTTATTGTGCAACACCAAAATCTTTCTTTAGCTCTGCAGACTCATGAATAGAAAGCGCTCTCTCTCTCTCTCTTGGACACACACACATTTATTGTGCAATATATGGGTCTCACTAGGACAATATGATTCAGCACTTAGTCTTGAAATAACAAAATCCATTCAGATGCCTGTCAGTCTGGTTCACAGTAAATTGCTTGACATTAAGGTCTATTTGTGGCTGTCAATAGAGGAAAAATATGTACTTCAGCAGTGTTTCGACCGTTGCTGTATTGTTTGGAAAGGTCAAAAGTGTCTTTATGATTCTCCACTGAATAAAGTGTTTTAGCTTTTGTCAGTGACCAACAGAAGGTATTTTAAGACGTCATTGGAGAGCACCTTTTGTTCGCAAGTCAGCCAGGGTCAGCATGGCACTTTAGCAGGCACTTGAGGAGAACTTTTGAGCTGTGCGGCTCTCGCAGAGCAGCACGGTGGGTAAAACCTGCCACCTCGACCTTTGTCATTTGTGATACTCAAGCCCCTGGGCCTCAGCGCAGGTGAGAGCCATGCCGACGGTTTGCACCTGTAACCTGAAGAGCTGAGGTCACCTCTATCACTTGGGACTACTTGTTCTCTTTGGCTTTCACAAAAACTCCCTCCCTCTGTTGTATCTGGTGTCTTTCTCCCTTCTCGCACCCTCAATATGTGTCCTGTGACAGAAAACAAGGGTGGGAACCAGAGCTGATACAGGTGGTGAGGGGATGTGCGAGGTTCAACCAGAGTGAAACATGAGAGTCAGAGAAGACCATTCAGATACACCAGGAACACTGTTTGTTTTAATTGCTTCCAGAGAAGGCAAACAGCAACCAGTACTATCCAGATGTTTTTTTTTCTTTCTTTACTTCTTTCTTGACTTCTTTGTAAAATGAATTTTAACTTGTTTTACCCAAGTAGCTAGATAATTTGTTCCATTTGAGGGTGGGGGGAGGCAGGCGACAGTCAGGCGAGTAGCCCCACAGGTTCAGGCCTTGTTGGAAGAGTATCATGTAGCTGCCTTTTATGACCCGTTTAACACTAGAGCGTTGAACACAACCATTTCTCCCGCGGTGTATGACATGGTGTGAATGCGATAGGGTGAACACTGCAGTAAAAAAAAAAAAAAAAAGCTCTTTCTGCGAGAGGAAATCGGGCTACATGGAAAGAAAGTGAGCTCCCTGTTTGTCTGCAGTAAATTAGACTGACGCCTGCCTCTCTGGATCCACAGACAGAAGTTGTTTCCACAACAACTTTCCACTGCTTAAATGGGAGACACTATTGTGACTGTGCTCATGTGCCAAGGGGAAACCCTGATGCATGCTGTTTACTGGAGGAGCAGTTATAACATTTCAAACAGCCACGGGCAGGCGCAATAGATTATTTGCATAACAATTCATGTCTCAGCTAGAAAGTAAAAGTACCTAACAGCCTCCCAAGACCACCCAACCCACCAAAACATATTTATCTATGAGTGCTTCATCCATCATGCCGGTGCAATGAGAGATAACACATATGCCTCTGTTTACACATTATGGGCTCCCATACAAAGCTAATGAGTGCTCCCTTATGTGATGTATAAGCTAAGAAAACAACACCAACATCAGCATAAGCACTCTTTGTGTGTGTGAAATAGAGTGAGGACAGATAAAATGAACGGCAAGAGAAGACGTGTGTGTTTAGAGGTAAAGGAAGGGGGGATAAAGAGCAGGGGTGTCAGATCGGAAGAAGTCTTTATCGTTACAAGGTCTTCAGCAGAACAAGGAACATTTGTCCTGACAGCAACTAACAGGAGCCGCCATTAAAGCAAGGCTGTGTGTGAGAGAGTGAGTATGTGAGGTATCATGTTTATTGCACTGCTGTTTATTATGTATGTCAGAGCCAATATGTTTATATGACCGCTCTTTGGCTCGGGAGCCTGATCCTCAGTTCCTTGAAAGATCACTGGAGGGTCCCCCTGTGAACACGTAGGCTTTGGCTTTCAGAGGAATAACAATCCCCTCTATGATGTCTTCCACATGCGCTTTTTTTTTCTGACTATTTTGTCCTTCATCAGATGTGTTGAAGGTTGGGCAAGAAGGAGAGAGAAGAGAAAGAAAGAGACAAGGGCGGAGGAAAGTGAGTGGGAGAAAGGAAAAAGTGAGAGCTGATCTTTAATTTCAATTGAGCCCCGGCAGCTACACAAACAGTGGATGAAGGTGGGAGGGGGGAGACACAGCAGCTGAGGCAGAGGGATGGATGGATGGATGTGGATGTGGAGAGGGAAGAAGGGAGGGAGTGAGGCGCTCAGCAGAGCCACTCAGTCTAGACTCCAGATGTGCAGGCAGCAGCAGTGTGGCTGTTTTGGCCCCCACCAGGCTGCTCTGGGAGTATCCCCGGCACATGTCCCCACGCCGCCTGTAAATCAGCCCAGCCAGGCCTCAGGCAGCACCGCAGCCACAAAACCCCTCCGCCCGGACCCCCAAAACGGGCCGGCCAGCGACAGACGGACGCCGATGAGCCCACTGTGCCGTGTTAAGCCTGTAATAGTCCCCCTCGCTGCTTATATGAGATAGAATGGGCTCCAGGTTTTAAGAGTTACCACCCTTTTCCATGTACGCCATTTTTGCTTCTTGTTTTTTTGAAGTGTGTGTTTGCATGCAAATGTAGGTGTTCCTTTCAATGCAGATGATGCACATCAGGGTACAGCTGCCTGTAGATCACAGAGGAATGCAGCTTGGTGTCATGAACGCTGCCGTCTCTCCTCATTTAGCTCCACCACAGCTCGTCTGCTGCTCTGCTCCCTAGTCTCACTGGCACCAGGGCATTCCTTCAATAGCACACTGCTTCCCATACTTCCATCCACTCCAACATCCACAGAGTACATTCACACAATTACAGATTCCTGCTGGATGTGAGTGTGTGTGTGTAATCCCTTCCCATCAGCGCTCAACACATAATTAGATGTTGGACTGGGAGGCCCGGCCCATATATAGTAAGCAATGCAGACCACAAACATGCACTTAAAACCAGATTTCTTATTGTACTCCATCAGACCAGAGAGAGCTATTTTAACGGGAGGGGGGAAGTCTTTCAGTTGGTCACCGGGCAGCGTTTAACAGATCCAAGTCCACGCGAGCAGAAAGAGCACGGGAGGAGGAGGCCTGTGTGTGTTTCCAAACCAATCCTGTGCTATTGTGCAAAGTGCTAAAGTCAACGCTGCACTCAGCTGTTCAAACAGGTAGAGTGGAAACATTGGACCTGTGTTGAAGCTGATCAGCCTGCAGACATACTCTGAACAAACAGGTGAGCACAGGGAAAGAAATGTGGAGTTCAGTGTGTGTGTGTGTGTGTGTGTGTGTGTGTGTGTGTGTGTGTGTGTGTGTGTGTATGTGTGTACACTCAGCCGTGACTGTGGCCCTGTGAAAAGAGGCTTCTTCCCCTTCTGTCCACTGTGTGTGAACAGGTGAGCAAGCCACCATTTTTAGTCCAAACATGAGACCCAAACACAGCAACTGAAACACACAAATACACATATTCACACACACACACACACACACACACACACACACACACACACACACACACACACACACACACACACACACACAAATCCCAGCTGATCCTCCTAAGCATACCTACGTCTGCTCATGGTGAGATTCCAGTAGCAGCAGCTCTCACACAGCCTCCTCCGGCATCCGTATGTGTGTGTGTGTGTGTGTGTGTGTGCACTTTGTGATTGTTCAAACACCCTGATTGTGTTGTTCCTTGTTGTAGGGATTCAGAGCGAGGCTTCCCAGCATCAAGGCCCAGACCCTGCATGGGACACTGCAGCAAAAAACAGCTTACAGCCTCTGCAATGCTCCTGGACATATGAGGTTAACTGGGCTTTAACCGCTGCACCGTGGGAGGGGAGCGCTGCTAAAACACAGCACAGACCTCTGACTGGACTGTCTACATTAGACAATGAAGTGTACAAGACTCAACAATATGAGTAGTGTGAGATTTATAGTCAATGTTGTTTAGTTAGAACCTACAATATGCCTTGTCATGAAACACACACAGAGATAAGAGGGGGATGTTTATGAATTAGTAGGAGGGCTGAAGTGATTAGGTGATTAACTGACAATAAATTCAATAAGTAATCTATCGAGAAAAAATGTCAAACGTTCACTGATTGCAGCTACTTTTACATGAGAATGCTGCTTTTCCCTGTTTACGTAACTGCAAACTGAATATCTTTGGGTTTGGGGCTGTTAGTTGGACAAGGGAAGCAATTCAAAGACGTCATCTTAGGCTCTGGGAAATTCTGGCTGACAAAACCAATGGTTTCCAAGGTTAAATGGATGAAAACTTCTTGCTTTTTCATTTATTCAGTACTTTTAGCTAACTATTTCAACTGTTTATCCATTACCTGCTCTATCTACCCATTAGGCCTACTTTTAGCTATTTCAACCATTTATCCATTAGCTTTTTCATCTATCTAATACTTTTAGCTATTCAACTATTTAACCATTTGTCCATCACTTTTAGCTATCAGGTTCAAATGTTTATCCAATACTTTTAGCTATTTCTTTCAACTGTTTATTTATTACTTGTACCTAACTATTTGACATGTTGATTCATTATGTTTAGCTATCTATTCCATTTATCCATTACTTTTAGCTAACAGTTTAGACTGTTAACTGATTTACATGCACTCTCAATTGCAACAAACAGTGTTTAGGTGTAACAGCTGACTGAATATGTGGATTTATTATTTTTTTTAATGAAATTGCTGTTTCTATTTTTTCAGATGAATTTCCTATACTCCAAATTCTTTCCACACACACTGGCAACTGCAGAATTAACCGCTGGAGTACAGGTACCCCTGGTTGGGAATCACTGGACTAAACCATTAATTGCTTATCCTAAAAATGAGGATAAGCAATTAATTGATTATGAAAGTAATCGTTTGTTGCAGCCCTAGATATATAGCGGTTTAGCATGTAGCACTACCCACAATTGAGCCTAACTTTTTTATTTTTATTGCGATTTACTTTTTAGATTCTGGGTTTGGCAAACTTTTGGAGAGAGACAGAAAGACCTAGCAACTGAGAGGATTTACACAAGACTCCCATACCCCCCTCAACACCCTCCTTTTTGTACCACAAGAGGGCCACCTACACCATCTAAGATCCTCCTGGGGTCCACAACAGATAGGAGTCTGTGTGTCTATATGTGTATTTGCATGAGTGTCTGTTAGCATGCATGCATGAGCAATCCTGAGTGGGGGGGATTGCAGGAGACAAGGCAGTCAGTCAGTGGGCCCTGGGCTCTCCCAGTTAATTAGTAGCAGGGCTAGGCCACAAACAGGCTAGCAGCAGCAGCCTGGCCAGCAGTGATCATGTGAAACGGCTGGAGGGGAGAACGTCTCCCTGACGCTGCGGATAGAGCCGTTCAAAGAGCTTATCTGAGGCTGTCTGGCCTCGCCTTATCTGATCTGACCCCAGCTCATACGCCTCCTGTTACACTAAGTTTCATCTGGTGCAGAGTGTGGAATTGCGTGCATGCGTTTAAAGGGTCTGTGTGTGTGTGTCTCTGTGTTGGAATCTGGTTATACTGTTAAATGCTTGGATTGGATGTCAACCAGGCCAGTGTGAGGTCACCATCAGTTGTAACACAGTAAAAAAGGGGGTTGTAGGGGAGGGGGATGCATATCAAATCAGCCACAGGTAATGTTACTGTTACGAAGCAATCTGAAATCATTTAAGCATACATTTGTGCAGTGATTTATGAAGTGATTTATGGGAAAAGTTACTCGGGCGAGCTCTGTGGCCTGAGCTGGATAATTTCAGGAGTGTGTTTTTGTTTAAGCGTGTTTAAACCAGAGCTCAGCCAGTACAACAGAACTTACAGAAACCTAGAGTTAACAGAAAGAAGTCAGTTATTGTTATATGTGAACAGTAATCAGTAATCGGTACAGAATTACATTCTTCAAACAGCCCTCTGAGCTTTGCATGAGTGTGTACTCATCCTGCAGGTGATCATTTATTTTCCATTATATGCTAATAAGCAGTGTTGCATCTTTCAAATGAGCCACTGCACAGTAATTACGTAGCCACTCTAAGCTTTTCTCTCCTGGCACCAGCTGGCTGTGGGCAGGGACGAACAATTGAGACACAATTTAGCTACAATGCTGCAGTAATTGTTGTTGCCCACTGTCTCCCCCAGGGGTGACCCCTCACTTCCCAAAACACAAACACATGCAGATACAGATGCACATACTCACACACATTAACACACAATGTTGACACAGCTTCAGCAGGGACACCCCCCTCTACACCATGACACCCCTCCTCCTCCTCCTCCTCCNCCTCCCCCCTTTTGCCTTCTTGATCCCTCATCCCACCGTCCCTCCCTACACACACACACGCACACACACACACACACACACACACACACACACACGCACAGTGCTGTTTGGTGGAGATCAGAAGCCCAGCTCAGAGGCCCCACACCTGGGCATGTTTGCGGAGGAAGCGGGCCCTGGGCGGGCTGCGCTCCATGCGCCTGTCGACTGGCTCCACCAAGTCTGGCCAGCTGTGCTCCTGGCCTGGCCTCGCGCTGTGGGGGCTGTGCAGCTGGGAAAGGCATGTTTCCCAAAAGAGGAGAAAAAAAGACAGGGAGGGGAGGAGGGAAGGAGGACACAGAGAAGAGAAAAAGAGAGAAAAAAGGGCTTTAGGTTATTTCGAGCTCATTACACATTCATCCCTGAGCTCTCCTAAAGCATCTCCTTTTATATGAAAAAAACATTCTGGGCTAAGCTGGTTAATACCTTGGAAATGTTTGAATTCATTATTACATTTTTTATGGAATTATCAAGCAAGTTGTTTTCCCAGCTCAAAATGTGACTTAAATGTAGGATTCTTGCTCTTTTGCTTTTCAGATAACCAGGCCAGCTGGTAATACTTTATATTCTGTCAAAGAAAATACCATATTTGTCATAGACATCAACATTTTCTCATGCAGTGTTCAGGGAATTATGAACAAATGGACAAATGAACAATTTACGGAAGTTTCATGAAATTAGATCAAATGTTGAATGTTGGGTATTGTTATTTGACAGATGCTCTAATGTGATGAGATGGCCCAGGGATACAATGCACACACTCAAAACTTTCACCAGTTACAGAGACGACAAACAAACTTTTGCAGCATTTGCTGTTTCAGATGTCACCTCTTCCTGTGTGTGTACTTAGCCTGCTGCCATGTGGAGCTCCCGAGGACTGTCGAGCCCAGCAGTAGCTCAGGAAGTGGAGGACGTGTGGAGAGGCCGCCGTGTTCTCCTGTCACTCAGCACCCCAGGGAACAGCCAGCCAGGCCGAATCAGGCGGACCAGGGTCAGAGCACAGCAGAGCTGGGGGATCCCGTCGGAACATGCCCAGAGCAAAGGCCTTGTCCTGGGAAAGAGTCACTGCTCAGCCCTCCCTCCTTCCCTCGAAACCTCCATCCCTGAGGATGTGTCCCAAAAACTACATCACCTTAATTATGATGGATTGAGAATGAGATTGTATCACCGCTGCTGTTATTTTTGTTGTGTAAGAAAAGTGAAACTGCCAGAGATTGCTACAAAACACTACTATCTCTCCAAAGCACCTTCACTTGTTCTGTATCACTTGTCTGTTTTTAGCTCTGTTTGAATAGTTCAGATTCTAGACACCTTGATACTATCTGTGTAGATGTTAATAGAGGCAATATAAACTTTAAGCAGCCATACACTTCAATAGCTATCCCATGGGCTTGTTTGACTACAGATTGAGTGTTCAGGTGAAACAACACTAGTTATCCAGTCCAACTATTTATTGCCCCTGCCAGGTCGTTCCCCTCAGAGAACCTCAAACATGTGAGAGCAGCCGTGCAAACAGAGGAGCAACACACTAAACCCATTCCGTCGCACAAAGCATAGAGCCTGCTGACACACAACGTGTTCTGTCTGTGAGGAGCCCATGTGTTGGCGACATCCCTCAAAGGAAGCTCTCACAGTTTGGCCTCTGTCAAGGGGGGACACTGAGGCGGGACACTGAGGCGGCATACTGGCTCTCAGCGGCCCGTAGCCTCTCTTCACTCAGGTTAGGTTGGCCCGGCACCCCAGGATCTTACCCTCTGTCCCCAGGCTAGTGCTGCTCCCTGCTGCCGTCTCTCCTCTGGCCTGACCCTGGACCTGCCACCCTGCTGTCACCAGTGGCCCAGGTGGCCAGATGGACATACAGGGAGGAAGTGGCATAAGGTGACCATATGCTGCTGAAAAAAAGGTGGATGCTTTTGCCAGGAAGTTCATTTGCTCCTATTTTGGCAACACACACAATATGAGAGATAAAAATGTTGCGCAATAAAAATAACATTTATGTAATTATGGGTGATGTGTTGCAGGATGGGATACACCAAGAGCTCAGACAAAAAGGTGTCTAAAATCAAACTATATTCTCTCTTACAGCTCCTACACACTCCTTCACCTTCTTTCCTCTTTCTCTCTGTAGGACGTGTGCTTGCTCACCCACCAAGGCCTCCTCCTTGCAGGCTATCTGTGCTCTGTCCTGCCTGAACCATCACAGGAGCCTGTTCTCAGGGTTGGCGTACCGACCAGAGCCAGTCTCTGCTCGCTACCAGGGCCCACACACCCACACCCACTACATTCCTTTGCTCGCAGCCAGAGGGGAGGGCGAGGTGCTGGATGGATCAGTCCTAATGGATGGAACAGCCTGGCGCAATATTGCAGGATATTTTCTCCAGATCAGCAGGTATGAACTGCGCCTTGTGTCTCGGTCTGATATCATTAGGCTGTATGATATCTGTTAGGCTCATTTTCCTCTGATGCTGCCCTTCATAGGTCTGCCTTTTCAGAAGATGATCCATCTCTGAGGAATCAGATTCGCTTTGCTTCGGATCAAAATAAACTTGCCGCTTAGCAGAGTAAATGGAAAAACAGTACAGAGGGGAAAGGAGACCTCTGGAGATGCAGAAATTGCAAAAATTTCCTGACAAAAGCAGAAAGAGAGGATTATCTCCCCAGCTGTGTGTGCATCAGGAAGTCTCTCCCAGAGTCAGCTCTGACCGGCCTGATCACAGAGGCAGCACAGGAAGTCCCACAAAAAGAACAGGAAGTGAGCACCAGCTCCAGGAAGTGAGTTTTTGCAGCTTCGGCTCCACGAAGTCTGGACCCTGAAGGGAGGGAGGCAGGGGAGGAGGAAGGGAGGCAGCCCAGCTGAACACCAGTGTGGGAGAGGAAGAAAAGAGAGGGAAAGACACATAGTGAGAGATGGAGAGACAGATTAGGGCGTAGTGACGGCAGTGACAGCTGTCTCCATGCCGCCAGCTGTGTGTCATTTAGTGAGTGCTTATAAAAATGAGCCTGGCACCAGGGAGTGATGTTCCTGATGCTGTGGCGCCAGGCGCTCTGCTTCAAATGACATTGGGTGCCACCACCGACTTCCTCTTAACATACACACACACACACACATATATATATACGCACACAAATGAAAGAGCACAAAAAGCTCAATTCAGCACAAGTAAATGCAGGCTTGTGTTTGTGAGAGGCATATTTATCTTCTATCCTTCTTCTGCAATCTCCCACAATAGAAAACTGAAATGTGTTTCCATAAAGCATCTAATTAGACAATATACTGCGATTCCACAGCATCACAGCAAGCACAGAGTGCGTCAGGACAAACAGATTAGTGGCTCCGCTGATAACATTCCCCACCACGTCGCACTCACACGCACCTGTGTTCACACATTTTCTGACTAAGCCCAGCGTTTTGCATGTAAATAGAGTGTGTCGCTGTGCTGAGGAGGTGCTAACTTCCTCTGTGTTGCACCTGGGCCGACTGCTCATCTGCGTAAAGAGAGGCGGGAGTGAAGGAGAGCTGCAAGGACAGAGAGAGAAAGAGGGGGAACATCAGAGGTGTTAATGGGTTAAAACCTGGTAATTGGGGGGTACTTAGTCGACTATTGTCATTGTGAGGCCTGAGGGACAACAGATGAAGCCTCATTTGGATTTCTTAGAGTTCACGCGTCACTTTTATCAGTCACCGTCCTCTACTACACTTTTGTAGTTACTATTTATGTTTGGTGTATGTATTACCTTATTTTTTTGTGCATTACATTGTATATGGTATTGTAGTTTTTTAAGTTACTTCTCTTTATTTATACTATTGATCTGCTGTGACACTTACTTTTCCTTCGTGAAATAATTATCTTATCTTTTATCACAACTCACCTCCATTATGGTATTACTTGTTAAAAAAAAACTGCAGACTGCTCCTTTAAAAGCGTGAATTCCCTCTGGATACCATGTATGTATATTTTCAGCATACAATATTTTTATGTCTATGTCATAAACATGCAGTCGTAAAATGCCAGCCAGCCTTGAAACCACACCTCAAAATGTGCCCTGTGAGATCTCTCCAAATTTCTAAGAACCACTTTCGCCGAAAGGCAGAAAATTGAATGACTGTAATAAGAAGGAACAGTTTGACTTTGCACAAACAGGGATAAGTTGAAGTCATCATGTCTGGACGCAGCCAGTGCGGCCTGTACAGTGTCTTTATGTCCTCATGCATGTCCTTTACCTCCCATCTTGTTCATTCCTCCTTGATGAATGATAAAGCAGAAACCCATATGTTCTCTTTTTGCTATCAGAGGCTATCAGGGCCTTACCACAGTATCTGCTAGGGCCCCGTCAAGGTCAGACCGCAGTTCATCCAAAAACCCTTCAGGCTCGCAACTGCTTTTCAGATGGGACTCTGGCGTCTTGGAGTCAGCACGGGACACGCAGTCATAACATTTGGAATGGAGCCTTCCAACAGACATAATTCAGTGCAGCATTAAAAGCAAAAGCTGATAATATTCAAAATGACTGCTGTCATCATACTCGAGAGAGTGAGTACTCTGGCTGAGGGCCAGCCAACTCACTGCTCTATATTTGGTCATTCTCCTGGCTTACAATGACTTCACCAATGCAATTTCAGCCTGGGCCCGTGTGTTGTTTCAGTCTCATTTTCAGTAAACTCTGTGATCACCTTGCCTTTGCGTTCCACAGGCCTTTCACTGGACACACAAAGAGAGAGAGGGGCATTAGTCCACAAGAAAAGCCCAGCTTTGGCTTCTTAAAGAAAGCAGAGGTTTAGCTCTTTCACTTCCACTGCATTGTTATGCTAAGGCCCAGCTTGGGAATAAGAGTGAACCATTAGCATCTGAAGAAGAGCCAACATCTGAGGGAAACATGTCTTTAAGGCCCCAAAGAAAAGAATCCATGCTGTCTCTGCCTCTCATTTTCTCATTCTCTAACTCACTCACTTGTTCCTCAACTCTCATTCCTCGCCATTCGAAGGCCTATTCTCTTTTCTTTCAGTTTCTCCTGCTGGCTCTTTTGGCGCGAAGAGGGATAAGAGGTGTATATGTGTGTGTGTGTGTGTGTGTGTGGGTGAGGAGGGGGGTTAGGAATTGAAATGCTTTATGAAACAATAAATATAGCTCTTAACTGATCCTGTGTATCTATATCAAACAAGTTATTTTCATTAAAGGCCAGTATCTCTTATTAAAGACACCACCCAATTAACTGAGAATGTGAGCTGGGTATTATTTGAAATGTTCAATACTGGTGTCAATATGTTAACCTGAGTTTACTTTGAGGAATACAAACGTGTTGCTACAGAATTCTTTTTTCAATAAAATCGAAGACTCAAATGTTTTCTAATGTTAAATACAGAATTGTCGAAACATATGCGCCACACAAGAACTCTGCCTAAATAAAATAAGTCTATAATTAGCAAAATTTTGATTTAAGCCAAGTATCAGGTCAGTGAATAATAAAACAAGATTATAAATCTGAGTTTGTCCCTTGATGCCAGCTTTTGATACTCAGTGACATGGATGCATTCCAGGCCAAAAAAGTATTGAGGTTAAATGGTCTCATCGTGACTTTAAATACTCCCTGAGAGCAATGAGCATTTGTTAAAATACTTGTTATAGTACTTTTCCATTCCATGAAATTAGTGGTTACAACCTATTTGGCCTGCAACACTGGTAAACATTTCACTATCTTTCCTGTGAATCAATGGTGGTTGGTGTCCAAAGTTTTTGTCATTTGTTGTCTTTCCATCATTTCTATTATTTGTCATTGACTAAGTCAGGTCACAGAGAATGTAGAAGGATAACAAGGTAAGGTTAACAATCATATCATAGGCTTCACTATCACCACTATTATCGTATCAAGTACTTTGCAGTCAGTCACACAGTTCAGTGTTAATCAAGCACCCAAATTAATCTTCTCTTTCTTTAGATTTAGTTTTTTCAAATGTGTAACCCAGTTGGAGGTCAATGGCATTCAACTGTTTGACGCAGTGATCGTTTCAAGTTTAAGCTGCGTTCTCACATACACAACTTAATCTTATTTAAGCAGTTTTCAGTGCTTGTGTCAGGTGGTTGCACGAACCACACTTTCAGATTCTCTGTTAAAGATTTCACAAACCAAAAGTAGCAATGTTCCTCTTTAAAGCACTCAAAAGCTTGTAATGTTCTTTGATACAATGGGTGTTTATGAGGGAGACATTCAGAGGAAACTCAAAAGCTTGTTGGTGGGAAGATGACGTTCGAGACTTGCTGAAGAACAGCATTGCATTCCAGGGGTGCACAGATCTGACTTTTTCTCTTCTGATATGGATTCTGATGTTTCAAATCAATGTATCTGCCAATACAGAGTGCTGATCTGATACCTTATGCTCTCTTTTTCTGTGTACCTCACTGCAAGGATCAGTGGAATATTTTCTATTTAAGGTAACATGAGTCCAGGGATTGCTATGGCACTAAAAACTGAGTTGGAGGCCGGCTGTGACTGATGATGAACGTAACTGATAGCAGAAACACAGAATTCTATAATGACATTGACAAAGAAACTGTATTTAATATAGTCGATACTAGATCAGTTTAAGAAGGTTGGTGTGTCACAGCCGACACAGATCTGACGTATTGGATCGGTGCCTCCCTATTGCATTCACAGCATGTACGCAAACAAGGTGTCAAGGTGTGTTTATTAGCCTCTTGAATTAAAAATGCTATGAAATCTAGTTTAGCTGAGAGCAGGAGAGTTGCTTATCCAATCTACAGGATATTCTACTTAGTTTCTGCGTTAAAGTGCATTACCAACATGGAATGACAACAAAGCTTTGACAAAATCAAGCCTTGCAGATGCAAAGTCTCACGTGAGCGCAACCTAATCTATCCGGAGCAATCACGTTACCTGGGTAATTGAACAAAGCATCACTGCGGCTTCCAAGTGTGAAAGCAGCTTTAGTTTCCTCACTGCTATGAGCTTGGGTTTGTTGTTAACAGAGCAGTCTTGAACGTTGGCCGCATTGCTCCTGCAGAGCTGGAGGGGCAGCTGTGGGATGAATCACAGCCCCGACACACACACACACACACACACACACACACACACACACACACACACACACACACGTCATCCTGGGTGTGATCCTCACCCCTGGGTCACAACTGGACATGGAGTGGATCAGTCCTAGAAAGATAGAAAGTGATACTGTAATGACAAACAAACACACACTGTAGCGAAAATAGCAGGAAGCGAAACATAGAAATGCTGAGTCACTCGACCGGCTGTTGACAACAAAGGTGAGTGATAAACTGAGTGATAACAAAAACACCATGACCAGCAGCACCGTGAAGCCTACTGTCTGATAAACACATGACTCTGACAGGGCTTTTTGGACAAGCCCTTCTAGCTAACTAAAGCCTCAGTGAAGCACGGAGCCTTTTGGGAAGGAGAAGAATGACTAAGTTGTGCACCTGCCTCTCTGTCAGAGTAACACCGCCAGAACACTGACAGGAGGGAAGGGGGTGAGAGGGTTGCATGAAAAAAAGGAATTTCCAAGGACAGGGAAGATGTTGTGAAATCATATTGCGCATGTGGCCCCGCACAGCTGCAGAGGGAGTGAAACTCTCCATGCGTAACAGCATGAATCACCAGTAGAGTTTCTCAGAAGTCAGATCACACTTTCAGCTCTCTCTCTCTCTCTTTAATTCTTTCTCGCCCTCTCTCTCCCTCTCACACACTGCTCCCTCCCTGTTGTGCTCTCTTCTGTTTTCCATACCTCGCCTTCTTTATCACAGGTGCAAGCAGTGAAGTAAGCTGACTTGATTATCCACATATATACCATTCACAATCAAACCCGAACCTCACACACGTGCACACACACAGAGAGACATAGAAATACACACACACACACACACACACACACACACACACACACACACACACACACACACACACACACACACACCCTAGCAATCACAATGAACAATGCCGGAGCCATCCAAAGTCTCTTCATCAGCATGAGATCATGTGGCACATATAACACACATTGCTCACACTCACTTCCTCCTCCTCCTCCTCCTCCTCCTCCTGCTACCCCCGCTGCACTGTAACGCAGGTGGCTGGCTGCAGCAGCCGGAGCAGCATTCCTGCTCTGTTGTTAAGTGACATCTCCTCTGTAGAAGTGTCCTCATCCATATCCAGGAAAATCAGATGACTCACAAGGTTATTTACCTCAGATGGATCTCATTGGGATTTTTATGTCACTGCTAATGTATCTAGAATGCTCATGGGGAGCTGCTTGGAGCCAGTACACCTACAGCATATTGCTGCAGATGTATCATGGATAGTAATGAAAGGAAATTTTGTTGTGGACATTTTGTCTGCTACGGCTCACAAAAGGCATGGTCACACCAGAATTTAAAATGTCAAAAAAAAAAAAAAAGTATTCATTCCGTTTGTGGATTTGCTTGCGGGTGCAAAGTAAATAAGCACAAATCTTTCATGTGTATTTGCGTCGTTGGCCAATAGCAAGCCATCTTGACAGTGCTGACCTCTGAGAGTCCAAAGTGGAGGAAGCTATCGTAGCTTATTAGCTGTGTTGCACCATCAAATTTTACTTAGCCCTCCTCTGTCGGCGTATGATCTGCTCCACAAAAACAGGAAGGGTTTGCAAACAGTTATGAGACAGGAGTCGATGGTACAATACATCTTTTGAATAACCTTTATTAACTTATTGTTCCATTAGCAACCAAGCTAACAATCTTTTATCCTCGATAACGATAACGATACCCTATTTGCATTTAAAATGACGTGAGGGGTGAGTAAACGGCACATTACAGAAAAAAATGGTTGGAAAAAAAGAAGCTCAAAGAGTATTCTAACTGACCTGTAGTAGCATGTTACCACCTGGCTAGCAGATCGGTTAGCTTCCAGATACAATAGTTAATCAGCTAGCCCTGTGGGTAGTCACTACATCACCAAACTTCTAGAACCACATATTTCCCAAAGACGTGCGGGGGGATTATGCGGTGCAACTTTCTAGAGTGACTGGGCCTTAATAGTGATTGGTCAGGAAGAACTGACCCTCTAAAATCCTTAGTGATAAATGGTATGATGGGAGGAGGGCAGCTGATTAAGAGTACCCTCATGAAGTGGAGAGGCTGCCGACATCTTTATCTGTCAAAGCTTTGGCTCTGATGCTAAATTGACAGCTATAGAATGTGTCTTTAATGCTAATTCACTGGCTAAATCCTCCCAGAGCCGCGCTAGCTGTAGTGCCCTGTAGGGCAGCGGTGTTATCCAGGGTCCCTAAGGACTGTCCAGTGCTGCTCTGTGTGGTCCAGCCCCCCCAGGAGAGGGCTGGGGCTGGGGGGCTCTGGGCCTCTGCCTCCCTCTCCTCCTTGTCCTCCTTTGATATCAGGAGTGCTGGAATGGAGGAGTAGCACTGGAAGAAGGGTGGGGGGTGCTGGGTCTCCCTAGTTGCCAAGCAAACGCCATATGGGCAGCTCACTGGTGTTACTGGGGGCCCGGGGCAGTTCCCAGAATTCACATGATAATGAAGCCCGGGGCCATTCAGAGTGCTGGCCTAAAGCTGGGCCTAAGAGCTTTTGATAGCCCCCAGCAGCCTGTAGGCCTGCCCACCCCGGGCCCAGCCAGCTTTCCTGCCAGGCCCAAACCACCTGTTTGATTTTCCCAGGGCCCTGCCACAGTGGAGGGAGAGGAGAGAAAGAGGGAGCAGGGAGGAGGGGCAGCAAAGGAATGTCTCCCTCTTATTTTGTCACTGAGTGTGTACTTCCCATTCACTTCCTCTTTATAATCCTCCAGCCCTCCCCTCACGTGCACACACACATACACACTGTTGCATAAACACAAGCGTGCGCGCGAACACATGCACCCAAGTATAACCTAGATGCACATACGCACACACCCCTGCTGACCCGCACACAGGCTCTTTCCCCTTTTGTTAAACCCCCTGAAACAATCCCAGGGAGAAGAATGAAGTTTAAAAGTAGGGCACCTTCTGCTGCATCAAAGTTTCACACAAGCAAATTCCTGGAAGTGGGCCCTGGGTGAAAAGCAGGGCTCTTGTCTTAGCTGTGTGTCTCTCAATTCTACGTGGGAACCAGGGGAGGATCTTCCCCGGGCAGCTGAGGGGACTGGGACATTGGCAGTAGAAGAACGTGGGGGGCTTGATGAGAGGGTGATGGAGACTGGGGTGGATGAGGGGACAACTGCGCATGAGAGGAGGGATGGGAGGGAACAGGGAAAGGGAATGGCGCTTGTGACACTTCAAGGGGGTCAATGTATGTTTACAAGAAGGGCACATTCCTTTATCGTGAGAATGGCTGCCCGATGCACAGCAATAACACCGGGACAGACGGGGCAGATGGCCCCAAGCCTCCCTGACTGCAGCCACAGCACATGAAAACAAATGTTCAATTCTTTCTTGTTGCTTTATCAAACAGTCTGAGTGGTGAGGAAAAATGAATTTAAGGTCAGTTTACTTTCTCTATGGGGCTTATTTGCATATAAAATGCTGACTGAATGTTGCTCTCTTCTCTGTGGTAGAATATTTCCTGTTGTGAAATCATGTGATGTGATCACAGCAGCAAAACACACACTGGGTGCACAGGTGTGCAGGTGTGACGCTGTGTACTCTGCTGCCACTTCTAGTTCCCGGTGTAAAGGCGGGGCAGCGTTCCTACAGTTTAACCTGAAATGCTGCCTTGCTGGGGGCTAAACACCTGCATTGCGGGGGGGGGGTACACCCGAGCTGCTTGTGTTTACCCCCAACCCTTACCTAACAGGGTCTCTGGTTACTGTAGTTCCCTGGGTGAGCTATTCTTTTAACATTACTCAGGTCAGGTGTACAGGGACCATCTGCTTAGAAAACATAACAATAACTCTACTGTAGCCCTATTGACTGTGACAAGAATACAAACACCTACACCTGTTGCACCTGCACTGCCATAGGGCACATGAATAGATAGCCAGATTCCCACACCCAAGTAAATTGACTTCCTCTTGCTGTTGTGCCCTCTATACAACTTTGATAAATAGAAACAACAAACAGGAGGGGAAACTTGAGCAGGCTAAGATCACAGCTGAGCCAGCAGAGGCTGTTAAGGTAGGACTTTAGTGTCAAGAGCATCAGGAGAGAGAAACAAAAACTCCCCGAGGCCCAAATAACTTGATTATACCCGCTCCACAATCAAAACAAAAGTGGCAGGCCCAATCTGTTCACTGTCAATGGCGGCTCTCATTTGTCAAGCTCATCCAAGAGGTTGGTTCTCAGGCGACTCACACAATGCCCAGTGACAAACAGGAGGGCTCTCCTTTTAGCCCTGCCTGCCACCGGGAAGCCCATCTGAAGTATTAATCTTTGGGTGGAAGAGTGGAGGAGAGGGCTCAGCCTGGCCCAGCCATTGTCCCCAGGCCTGGCCCCTCTGAATGGGGCTTTGTCAGCTCCCCAGCTGCCACTGTCCATGCTCCATCTTTGGGCTTTGGCTCCCATGTCCCCTGGCCGTGCTGACTGGACGCCTCTGTGCAGCTGTGGGGATGTGCTGGTTTGTGTGTGTGTGTGTGTGTGTGTGTGTGTGTGTGTGTGTGTGTGCGGGATGGAGAGAGAGGTTAGGTGACAGACCATTCATACACACACAGACACACACAAATACGTGGCTTTACATATGGTCTTGCTCGTCATTTCAAAGTGGTGCATTCAGTTTCCACTGAATCTTTAAAAACACCAGAATGAGTTCCTGTCTTTAATATGTTAGTTCAGTTTCTCATTAGAACTTCATTAGGGGAATATATTCTTGTATGATAAAAATATGTATTTAGAAATATAAAATAATTAAAGTATATGTACAGTATATATATCTATGCATAAATTCCCCAGTGACGATTAACATAGCACGAAGACGATACTGGAGCTGATCTGATGGTTTCCCAGAAGCAGTTATTTGTTTGTTCTCCTACAGCAGGGGGCAGCTGGCCAGCAGCAATCAGGCCTGTCCCCCATAGGCATCTTCTGGCTACCAGCTGGGAACAGCTGGTCCCCCCTTCTGCTACCAGTGGACCTGGGCCCTGCTGGAAGCCCTGGAAAGGAGAAGGCCTCATAGGATCTGACAAACAGGCCGCATTCACACATAGACAGGTTCTGCTAATGAAGAGGCCTCATTAGGCTACATTTACAGTTTCTATAGAGGTGCAGCTATTGTTCGGTCCAAGAGGGGAGCAATAGCCATGGGGCTCCTCGGGACAATGGAGCACCTCATCAGGTTGTGTTGCCAGTTTCACCGTGGCTTCAGCGCAAAGTCACATTTACCTCACCCGAGCGTCCCCTGTGCGATGTCAGCGTCAAACTGTTGCTAAAGCGAAAGAAGTAGAGGGAGGGGTGAGGTGGGATTGTGAAATAGTTGCTAGTGGTGGCGGGGGTGATGACCAGCGGATGGAAAAGGGACTCTGGCGTTATTAGATTTGCAACAAGCCGTAACACTGTCTCCCATTGTGTATCCCTCCACCCCTGCCCTCCCCCAAGCCCCTGACTGTAGAGAACACTACCCAGAAGCCCCCCCTCCCCACTCCTTCTCACCCCTCCTCACCCAGCCCCACCCCAGCACCCCCAACTAAAGCTTTCTCTCCAGGCAATTGCCACTGGAGTGGAAAGTATTCCAGAGCACAATGCCTATGCTCTCAATGGGTGCTTTAGCATGCCACCAGTGCGCTGTCACCAGCAGATGGGGAGCTAATTAGAAGCCATTAAAGGGCTTTGATAGCGTGTGTGGGAACCAGGCGGAGGGAGATGGCCACAGGGGTGTAAAGGAGGGGTGAGCTTTGGGTCCGGTGAATGCACATACACACATACACATGTACACAAGCGAGAGAAAGAGATAGAGAGAGACCAAGCTGTCCCTGCGAGTCTTCCCAGGCCAAGGACGCAGAGCAGAGGACACCTGTGGGGCTTCAAGGATCTCTGTGAGGCTTCTCTGCACACCAACTATCAGATGGAGATAGTGTTCCTGTGACCTGCCCCTGGCTCTCAGGGAAGGGCATCCACCCACCCAGTCTGCTGCCTGCACACAGGAAAAACACCCAACAGGCGGCAAAGGCTCCAGCCGGTCTGCACTGCTGATGACACATCTCTGAACCAGGACTCCCACAGGAAGTGACTCCCAACCACGGGTCCTCAGTCATTACAGAGGCTGGGCTGCCCAGGGAGGTGCCAGGCCATGCCGGGACACACCAGGAATCCAGGCGGAAACATACATAACACACACCCACAGAAGCCGTGACACACAGCATTACGAACTCTCACATTCAGCACAAACTTCACCCCACTTGTACCTGTGACTGATGAGTCCTGACTGCCACCAGTCAATCGCCACTCAGCTGGGGAAAGATGTGACATGGTGTGGTAAAAGTTTTTGTAGCTGACAGCACACTCACCCCTCCCAGTCCCATATGAGCCTCTCCACACACCTGCACACAGGTGTGATCATTATCAACAAAACAGGAAGAGCGAGACTGGGAACTGGAAACTAATCCCACAGCTGTGGGGAGATGGCCTATGTGTGTGTGTGTGTGTGTGTGTGTGTGAGTAATAAATGTTGAAAACTTGCATGTGGTGCTCTCCTTTCATAATCAAATTCCTGCACATTTCTTTTGAACAGTGTATCTCAATAATCATACCAAAGTAAAATCCTCTTTCTAAGAAACCTTTTATTCTCCCCTGCCATTATTGTGGTTTGGTCACTTTCATGTTACAGGAAGTAGTACGCGCACTACTTATTGTCCCCACAGCAATAATAACAAGAGCAAAAGTGCAAAAGCATTGCTGGAATGTCCTATTTCCTCTGAATGAATTCCTGCACCAACTTTTCCTCTTGTGGCTTCCTGTAGTGTGCTTTTGTAGATGTATTTGCTGTAGTGATAAAGAGGGCGTGTTAGCTAATACATTTCCCCTCCACCAAATGGAACAATTTATCCTAAAAAAACACTACTGGGAAACCGTTTGTGTGCTGGCACAAATATAGCCAAGATACACAATGTCCTGAAAAAAAAAAAAAAAGACAAGTGTTGCCTTTCTGCTGTTTGATGGATGCAGGATGTTGCAACAGCACTGACACAAACAGTAGCCTGTCGTAGAAATAAAATACCAAGTGATAATCGGCTCAGATGTAAAGAGTCCACTGGGAAACGCAATTGTGTGTCAGCGATGAAGGAGGGAAGGGGAGCTGGGAGAGGGCACTGCCATTCTGTCAGTTAAAATCAAGAGCTAATATGTTTCACTTTTCTTTCCCTCCTCTGCCTCTTCCCTCTGTCTTCTCTCTCCCCTCGCCTTGATGTGCTGTAAACAGGCTAAAAAGGGCCCAGCTGTGTGGAGTTATTGTTGGTGTCAGTAGGAAGTGCTGATAGCTTTTGCAGCTGAACAAAAGCTGGATGAGGGGAGTGGAGGGGCGCTCCAGACACTGTGGCTCCAGCCTAGATTCTCTCCCACAATCCCTGCACCGCACTCCCATTGTTCTGCCCACCCGGCCCTCCCTCCGCCCTGTCAGCTGTGACCTAGGACAGAGGGCAAAAAAAGAAAAGGGGAAAAAAGAAAGTTTTTAAAAAAGTTTTTACAGGCTACTGCAACAGCTAGAAGAAACAGTCCCAGCGGTAGTTAACTTTGTTACAAGACAGTACAGCAATGCTGGCGTTATCTTTGGTCTGGTATAACATCTGTGTAGAGCAGTGGCTCCTTAAATAGCTTTTATACTAAAATCTGAAGAGAACCAGCTGTTTTTAATTCCTTCAAGACTATGCAAATTGATTGAAAACTTGATGAAAAACTGTGCATTGCGTCCGACTGAACAATTTTATTAATAATTTTTTAAGCAAAATCTTAAATTTGCAAAAACATGCATTTATAAACAATTATATGTTGCAGATCCTAGTCAAATAAAAGATCTTCATTTATATGCATAACATGTGGTGGAATTTAACTAAGTGTACTTAAGTACAATTTTAAGGTACTTTTTTTGAGGAACTTTACCTGATTATTTCTATTTTATGCTCTTTTATACTTCTACTCACATTTCAGAGGATAGATACTGTACTTTTTACTCCACTAAAGTTATTTCACAGCTATGCTTACTGGTTACCTTACATATTTTCCATGATCCGTGATCTGCTTATAGACTAAACTACTCATCAGTTTACATAGATTCACATTGGCTAGCTACAATATTAAAATGCATAGTATAACTTCATAGATCAGTAATGATAATCCAATAATATATATACAATAATATGCCAGCGGCCGTTCTCTTTCTTAATGAGTTCTTTAACTTTTGACAGTTTAGGTACATTTTGCTGATTATACGTAAGCACTTTAACTTAAGTACGCTTTTGAATGAAGGAATTTTAGGCTACTTGTAATGGAGTTTTTTTTAAATATTCTTCTTCCGCTATTGGTATTATGTTAGCTGCTGCAATATAATAGTGGAAAATCGCCACCTTGGAATTATAAGGTTCCATCTGCGTTCTGAGCGATTTTGAGATATTGAGCGTCAAAGTTTTTGCATTCCCAATAGCAATAGGGATAGAACCTTTTTGTTTTCTAAATAAAAAGTCAAAAAATGCATATAACTTAAAAAAAAAAAACACCTCGCATAATGTTAATAGTTTGTCACAGAATAAGAGTATGCGAATAACTCAATTTTGACAAAAATGTCAGATAGAACCTTATAATGCCAATGTGGCGAAATGGTAAAATAAATAAATAAAAGTAAATGAAGTAGTAATTCAGTAAATGAAGTAAAACAAGTTTTTTGGAAATGCATTTACTCTTTTTTTGTTATTCCTCAAAAAAACACTATTTGGCATAATAATCATTGACAAAGTGAAGTGTAAAGTGAAAAATATATAAATAAAATGCATGAAATGTACAAGTTTTATAGTAGGACCACAGCGACGTAGGCTACAGCGGTGTGGAGGAATGCAGCAGTGATTCTGTGTGAAAATGCGGTAACAACATAATGCCGAGCCTTCCTCCTCCTCTGTTAACCGGCTGACAGAGGCGGCTCTGCAGGTGCGCTGGGCGGTAATCTCATCCCGCTGCTTTAAGGTGATAAATGAACGCCAAAGCTCCGGAGCCGGTTTGTTCTCAGGGTTCCGCGCGCCACGCAGGTGAATGGAGGAGTGCGGAGTGCGAGCTCTCTTGTTTGACGTCTCCATGGAGACCGCCCGAGCGGCGCCAGGCTGACAGGCGTCAAGGCTCGGATGAATGGGTGACGTCACCGCGCTGGCGCCTGCCAGTCTGCTCGGGCTTGTTTGGACAATCTGGGGGGAAGATTCAGAACAGAGCGATGCGATCTGAGTGTGCACACAAGGCTGAGCACACACTGCAGAAACATGTGAAGGAATCCGTGAAGCTGCGGCTCACACTGGGCTTCCTTCAGCACAGAAAAGCAGGAAAAGGAGAGTCTGCGCTGCGAGAAAAGTGCAGTTTGTGAGCATAATGAAAGCTTTGAGTTTAAAAAGCAGAGATTCTGGCCAGGTGGTGTGGTGGGAACGACTGCGCAGCATATTTTCTAGAACAATCAACAATCTGTCCTAAAATAGTAATGTTATTAAACTATAATGATCCGATAAATTGAATAAACTGCTAATCTCTTTAGTGACGGCATTCCACACAAACTTCATCATCCTGAACTAATTAAAGTTAACAAAAAGTGAATTCTTTTCCCAGAACCGTTTGGCCACTCTGTGTCATTAATTGTCTTTCTTTACTGTACTATTGTCATCCACATCTGCAGTGCCATCAACAATTGTGAGAGGCAAATCTAGGGCACTGTGGTAGCCTAATTATCATTAGCCATTCATCCTATTCACCCTGTCCCATCCCACACACATTCTCACAGTGCATACCCAGGCATTCACCACCCCTTGACTGTCCCCAGGCAATCCACACCTGCAGAGTCCCCAAGCCATGGACAGCTGGATTCCCACATATTACCCATAAAAGACACACATTTGTTTCCATTTGTAACGCCATCCCTCAAACAGATTGTAAATCCCGATAACCAGGCGAGCGCAGTCATTGGCTGAGAGTGCTGTTGTGGACCGACCCATCAATACAAACGCAGCCGTCTCATTGGCTTACTGTCTTCAAACAGGACCACTCTGTCACGCCCCCGGCTCCTGCTCCGCTATAAAGCCGAGGAGGTTTGCCCATGTGGATGTTGTAAACTGTCAACATTACGTTGCCAACATCTCCAAGAGGAGGAGAAGCCTCATTCCGAACTCATCTTTTTCGCTCGTCATTTTTGGAAACTAAACCTCCTACACTAATCAAGATGAAGGTTGTCGGATCTACCTGCGCCCTGAAGAGCAAGGTCGGCGGCGACGACATGGTGCGCTGCCTGTCCGAGCAGAGCCTGACCATCTCCAAGTGCAAGATCCCGCTGCTGGACGAGCAAATGACAGCCTTTCTCCACGACATGAACAGCTGCTACAGCAAGCTGAAGGAGCTCGTGCCCACCCTGCCCACCAACAAGAAGGCCAGCAAAGTGGAGATCCTGCAGCACGTCATCGACTACATCTGGGACCTACAGGTCGAGCTGGACGAGCCGGAGAAGAGCCGCCAGCTCTCCGCCAGCAGCGTCCCCCGCACACCGCTGACCACCCTGAACGCAGAGCTCGCCAGCATCGCAGTGGAGGTAAATGTCTCTTGACATATACTGCCGAATAAATCTGAGAATAGCTCGGTGTCATACAAAGCTGAATGTACCACTGTAACATGTTTTTGAACGTCAGTACGCGTGCGTAAAGTTGTCAAGTCCGTGCGTAAAGGTTACTTTTGCGCAGCGGTTTGCTTGTGAATGCTTTACACCCATGCGACGCAGATGTACTAATCAACCTTCTTCTCTCTTTCCCCGCAGAATGGATGCTCAGATGACAGGATTATGTGCCGTTAAGAGCTCGTGGAGCATCGCACCATCACCCCACAGCGAGCACCGCGAAAAACGAACAAGGCTACCTGATGTGACTTCTCGAACACGTCGATAAAAAACCTTGAACTGTGTAGGGACGTTTCAAACTCCCAATGCTAGAAAAATAAACGTTGTGTGCACATCCTCCGGCGGCGAGGATCTCTGTCACCCAAGGCTCTCGATTCATCAGAGGGCCCTGAGAGAAGAGGAAGACCGGTGGTGTCTCCAGATATAGACTGGGTTAGCCGGGGGACCAAGACAAGTTCAGTGCAACTAGCATCGCTTGTTGCTTGTAGAGTTTCTAAAGAAAGCTAATGTTTCTGTAACGCTCTTTGTATCTTGTGTAAACCATATAGAGAATCCAACATTTTGTAAAAGAAGAAAATACATTTCTCAGATTCCTGAGCGACAAACTGTATTGTATATTACAATGCCACATTATGTGAAGATATTGTTTTCTTACAATGTACCTTATCGGTGTTTTTATTAAAACAAGACAATTATTTTTGAACAAGAATTCTTCTGTCACTGTGTGTGTGTGTGTGTGTGTAGAAAGAGGATGGTATAGCCTAAGGTAGGTTACTGAATAACATCATATACGTGGAGAGTCTCTGGGTTGACTTAGTTACAAAAAACTAGAACCATAGTTGTGAAACATGACACATTGGTAGTCACTCTGGGCTGTTATAGCCTTATTATCATTGTGATTGATAGCAGGCCTACTCATATTCATCTAAATAGCTTATCTTGTTGCTGACTGGAGTACTGGGGGGATGTAAAGTGGTTCTCACTAAAGTGCTACACCTAGAAGAAGCTGTTAAGTCATTCAGGTAACATAAAACCAAAGCTGGTGGTCAACATAATGGCTCATACCCAGTTAAATTGGTAATTTGCCTCTCTATGGGTCATTACCGTATCACATTACAAGAGGAAGTCTCACTTTAAATCGTCAAGTCTAAAGATCTTGACAAATGGAGGCAAAGTTAGGAATAAAGTTTATAATTGAATAAAATCATCGCAGCCTTTACAAATGTTTTTTTTTACAAGAGGATATAAGATTCTTCGTGTATTTGACAAATTACTGACAAGAATAAACTGATGTAAGTTGGTTTATTAGGAGAGAAAAATGAAATAAATTAGAAAAAAAAGTTTGTTTCACTCCATAAAACATCCTTTTAAACATGGTGTTTCGACATGTTATCGTGTAAATCAGCAGTTTTCGTCTCTCCCGGCACTGCAGGGGTTAAACTGGTTTTGGCGAGGCGATTCGTTATAAGATTTATTCCGTCTCCCTGGTGCAATGTTTTTCCCATTTCCCTGCGGTGCGATGCGCACAGCTGCAGCCCCGGCGTGGCCAGTGTGTGATTGTGTTTGTGTGATAGCTTTGTGCCAAGGGCAGGGGAGGGCGGCGGGGCCCAGACTGAGCGGCGCCTCGGCACACCTGGGGAAGTTCAGGTTAAATAGCTCCACATTCCTCAACACACAGCTGATTGAAACATTAACAAACAGTAATCCACGGGCCAGGCCGCAGATGGGCCGGGAACCACGCCAACACTCCGAGAGAGAGAGAGAGAGAGAGTTGCTCTGGGGTAGAGATTCCCACAGTACAGTCGTATGTTTTAAGTTTGCTATTAATATATAAACTTCTTTTTTCCTTTTCTCTCTCTTTTTTAAACATACACTGCTTGAGCTGTTAGAGAAGTGTCCATAAGTAGCAGAACAGAACAGATTAACATCTACAACTCTTTAATGTTTTCCTTTATACTGATTTCCTTTCTGAATTTCTAATCACTTATAATTATCTATATGGCAGATACAAATCCCTCTTACGTAAGACCAGGCTATTGTGGTCTGCATAATAAGTCTGTACTCCATATTTTATTACCATTAAATCCTATTAGGCCTTTGTCTTGGATTTTTTTTTAAATTTGCTTCATTTTAAATTATTCTTATTATTTTAATCCCTCAGTCTATAAACGTGACTCAAACCTCATGTCCCCTCCTTCAGCTCTCTGGTAGGTAGCGCCCTCTTGCGAGCACGAAATGAATTGCAGTCTTTTGCGGGGTAAAAAGCTTGTATTCGCTGCTGTGAGCGGAAATTGACACATCGGAGAAGGCATTAGTAGACAACAGCGCCCCCTTCGGGTAACAGCTACATGATAACAATCTGTTAAGTGGCGTTGGAAGGCCTACTATTGTCATGTCTTCTCCTGCTGACATAAAACAATAGTACTGTACTTTAGTGCAATTTGGGGGTATTTTCATATAGTGCTACTTTGTACTTCTACTCTACCCTACATGAATAACTGTAGGAAATATTGTATTTTATGTGACAGTTATATTACTCTACTTTACCCTTCATAAAAGAGTTATAACTAGTCCTAGCTCTTCCATCTACATTAGAATGCTGCTCACACAAATCAGTAATAATAATCTGATAATACAGGTCTATCATTTTTGTTCAGAAATGTATCCTACTAAATCTGCCTCAGCAGTGGTGGAAAGTACCTTCCACATATTTATTACTATTTATTATGTGCTCAATTTAACTAATGTACTTTTGCTAATGATGATATTTTATGACCTTTTTAAGCAGAAAAGCCCAACCAGGGACAGGGGTCGCAAATTAGCCTTGGCTAGGACTCCTATATGCAATGCATCTGTAACAATGTTTTTTGTAACTTGTTGCAATGTTTTCTTGCACTGTCCCTGAGAAATAAACTAATAAATAAATAAATAAAACATACGAGAGATTTCCCCCCGAAGCTTCAGATGGTTCCACTGAAATAACTATTTAGAGGTGTAAGTACGTAAAATTTCATTAAAAAAAGCAAAGATTAGAGAAAAATTCAGCTACCAAATACAAAGTAGTTTTTTTCTCTTTCCAACTCCATTAATGATCTCACGACCCCCCAGATTTATCTTGTGACCATTTGGGGCCTGACCTTTGGGAACCACTGGATTAAACTATCAAACTGTATACAAAGCAGTTCTAACTAGCTCCACCGCAACCAGCAACAACAGTAAAATGCTTCTGATGATGATTAGTAGAACAATCTAATCATGTCATCATGTCTTAATATATTAGTCACAGGGGCCATTTTTCTGCAGATCGAGTACTTTTAAGTTGTTAGTTGTTGGGTTTTTTTAAGCATTATTTTAAGTATATTTGCTAATAATACTTTTGTACTTAGGTAGAATTTTGAATACAGGACTTTTACTTGCAATGGAGTATTTTTATAATGTGCTATTGCTACTTTTACTTAAGAGATCCCAATACTTCTTCCACCACTGTGCCTCATTATATCACATCTTTCAAGTATTTATGTACAATTCTATCACTACTTTTACTTTATTTTTCCTTAAGGATCTGAATGCTTCTTCCACCAATGTGTGTGTGTACGCTTGTTTGGAGGTTAGTGCATCATACTGTATGAGCTTTAACATAACCTGAAATAGCCAATTGCATCCACATTTTATTACAATAGAAGATTATTAGATCTAAACACGTGAACGGTATTATCAGTTTCTTCCAATAACCTGACAGCAGCAGCCCTCAGCAGTTTTGTCTGATCAAGTGATTATTTTGTCAATGCAATACTGTATACTGGCTGATGTTTACTGGAGTCAGACTGAGTAAATTGCATGGGTGCGTCACTGCTCATAATCAGAATCAGAAGATAATCAGAGAACCGGACTCAAGAGTGTTTAAATAGAAATTTGTATTTACATGAATATCAACATCAACAGAAAAACAATCTGTAATATACATCCTGTAAAATGACAGCTTAGCTTACCTCCAAACAAAGAAAAACAAAAACAAACCCAATGATCTCGTCTCTTTTCACACTTCATTCAAACTCTACAGAGTTCCTTTTTTCCTGCAGTAACAAAATCTGGACATAAAATGAAACCGTTTCCTGAAAAATAGACGAGATATTGATATGTCTTAGAGTGGATATCATTCCATTGGTGTTTCTCTTTCACAGCAAAACATGCTTTGTTTTTTTTTTCTGGATGTAAAAACTTCTGCTGTGGGGGGTTGACAGTTTCCAGTCCTCTTGACACTGCACTGATAGCTTCCCACTGTAGAACAACGTAGCCCCATGCCCTTTATGCTTACAGTACATAACCATCATATGCTTTTACAGATCCATGATATGTACCCATTTACCATCAGACTAATATAACACATATCATAAAAATATGTACACCAGAAACCTCAGAAACTATACAGAGATGTGGAAAAATATCTTTGGATTGCGCATGTTGAAAAGGTAGATTCAGCAAGTTGAGAATAACAGTCAAAAGAAGACGGTGTGAATAAAAATACACTTGACAGACAGAGCTGGTGGGAGGGGAGGACACTGCAAGGGGGAGGCTTGTTGGTGAACTGAGAAGCGTGTGTTCCCGTCTTCACTGTCTCGCCTCACACAGAGCCCAACAAAATCACATCATTTTATCTAATAGACTGTCCTGACAAAATTCCACCCTTCAATAAAAGCTCTGACAGTGTGAAAGCTCACACCTTCAACTCATCAGATACTCATCCGAAGTAAAAGTGCCTCGCTAAAACATGAAATACATGACTTTTGGGAAAATTAAAAAAAATACAGCATTCAGAAAAAGACAAACAAGAAGGGAAGGAAAACCCAAACACGCCTGCAATATTTGCAAAGACATGAAAAAAAGCAAATAAACCAAATCAGTATTGACCTATGGGACACAAAAATACAACCTGGTCTCATACTTTGTGCAATAATGGGCCTTTTAAAAAGCATGTTTGATATATTTTGTAGAATATTTACAATTCATATTCACAGAGGACATTTGAGACATCTAATACTGCAGTACCATTTGTTTGCTTATAACAGGGATTATGATGCTCAGTTACAGTCTAAAGCATAGAGGCAAGAGTTATTGCTGCAATCTGCATAACATAGTAAACTGTGTGCTTATAGCTTCCAATGACTTCAAGAATGAGGCGCATCCAAAGGATAAGAAAGAAAAAAAGAAACCCATTGTTGTGAAGGCATTGAATCTCTAGTAAGGCTGTAATGATGAAGAAATATTGCATCAATCTTTATTCCACACAGAAGCCTCCAGGTAAAGTGCAGCCACAGTCAGTTGTACCATAGTCCCGTTCTGCAGCCTGGCCGTGGCACTGAATACTGCCCGACAGTTCCATGTCATTCACATGAACACACACAACCATGCACACACACACACACACACACTGATATTTTGTGTTTGTGCATCACCTTAACAGGGTTACAGTATGTGAGGCTTCAGCTGGGGATGAAGCCCAGCGCAATTTGTCCTTGTAGCCCACTTCCTCCAGGATGAGCAGTGTGTTGTGCCGAGTCTCCTGCGTCACGTTTTATGCTGGAGAACTCCTACTATGTGTGTGTTTGTGTGGGTCCAGCTCTTGTCGGGGCTCAGACCGCTTTGCCACAGCTGAAAGGCTCCAGATTGTGCTATCAGTCACTGGTCTTCAGCAATACTTCTGCAGAGACAGAAAAGCAGTGAGATGTGCAAACCCTCCTAGGGGTTCAAAAAACACTTACACATGTCTTTACATGTCTATGTCTGGTGTTTTAAAACATCAGCTAAGCCTCATGTAAGGCCACTTAACTCCTGTGTGTCAAAGTGTTACCTACCTGTTCAGGTCCCATTGGCATTCTGCCCATTCCCATGGGTTTCATGCCCATTTGGCTCTGCATCTGGCCCTGCCTCTGGCCTGGTATTTGGCCCATCTGTCCCGCAGCAGCCCCGCTGACTGGCCCGGGTCCACCCATGGAATTGTTCATCATCATGGGTGCAAACTGGCCCTGGTTGCCCTGCTGGGGGAACTGTTGCTGGGGGTATGAGCTGGAAAACCAGAAAAATAAAATAAGTTTTGACAGAACGTTATTTACCTCTCATAGAAATATCACAGTATAACCCTCTTTGAATATGGTGCAAAAATGATGATAATTAAACTACAAATAATGACTAATTAATTTTGCTCAAGAAAGCCTGACACTTCATACTTGCTGCGTGGCATGCTGCCCTGTGGCCAGCCTTTCATGTCACCAGACGAGTACATGGGCCCTCCCTGCGGATTGCCCTGAATCCCTGGCATCATGGTGCTCTGAGGAGGACCTCCCATTCGTCCTTGAATCATGTTTCCTGGCGGGCTGCCACCTGGAGCTATGAATGATGGGTCCCCCTGCTGGTTCATCCCTGCAAGTACAACAACAACAACAATAACAAGAGAACAGTGATGAGTGTGAAACTTGAAGATCATACTGTATCAAATGATACAGAGCTCTGTCTCATTCAACTCACCATAGTTAGCGCCATAGTTGAAGCCCTGCTGTCCAGGCTGGTTCATGGGGGGGCCTCCCATGGGGCTGTCCATGCCTCCTGGTGCAGTGACATTTGGAGGAGGACTGAAGCCTCTTGCTGCCCCCTGCCCCTGCCCCTGCTGCTGCTGCTGTTGCATCAGCATCATCATCCGCTGTCTCCTTATCTGCATGGTCATCATCTCTCTGCTGCGCTGAGCCATCATCTGAGCATTCAGGAAACCAGGCTGCAGACAAACATCAATACTTTGACCTTGATTCTACAAATGGTGACATGACTGATGTTATTAAAAAGTGGCAAGCGAATGCACACTACATTCGATGTGAAGAAGTGCTGACTACATACCTGATTACCCATGCCTGCAGGCTGCATGGCAGGTTGCATGGCAGGCTGCATGCCAGGCTGCATGCCAGGCTGCATGCCAGGCTGCATGCCAGGCTGCAAGCCAGGCTGCATGCCAGGTTGCATGCCAGGCTGCAAGCCAGGCTGCAAGCCAGGCTGCAAGCCAGGCTGCATGCCAGGTTGCATTCCAGGCTGCAAGCCAGGTTGCATGCCTGAATGCATGGCAGGGTTTCCTCCAGGGGCATGTTCCATCTTCATGCCTTGCCGGGTCTGGTTCATAAACTGCCAGATGAGACAAGATTAAGACAGTTCAATATGCCAGATTTGTTTACTGTTAACGTAGGATTCAAGAAGCAACCAACATTTCCTAAGACACAAGCTGACCTGGTGTATTTTTAATATAACAATATGGAAGGTCACCTTTAGGTTGAATAGTATCTGTGTATGTGTGTCTGTGTGATCACCTGCTGTCCTTGCAGTCTCTGCTGCAGCTGCAGTCGGAGAGGCTTGGTGGCAGTCATCATGCGAGGTCGCATCATGTTTGCTCGGGGGTTGCCCATGCCTGACATGCCAGGGAAGCCACCTGTCTGGCCCATTTGATTCATCATGGGGCTGAAGCCTCCAGGAGACTGGCCTTGCATCGTGTTGCCACCATAACTGGGCTGCATGCCCATGGAGGGGGGTCCTGGGGGCCCGGGGTAGCCTTGGTTATACATGGGTTTTTGGTCCATGGAGTCTGGCACTGAGAAAGGCTCTGATGGCGGGCGCTGACCGTGGCCTTGATCCTGGCCCTGCTGGTGGCCTTCAGGTCCCTTGGTCTGGGGTAGAGAGGAGTTACATGTCATACTAGTTTGGACAAAGTAAACTTTACTGCAATATCAACACAAAGCTGGATAAGGGTATTTACGTAATTAAAACAGAAAACACATATACACATAAAACAACTGCATAAGAACCAAAAGTATCACATCAGGCCTACAGATCGCTAAGAAGCTACAAAACATTGGGAGCAACATTTACTGCAAGCTAACATTCAAGTTCAGGACTGAGACCACACACTGAAATCACATAAAATGCTACTGTCAAGGTAGAACAGCAGAGAGGACAATACAGATCCATACCGGGATTTTGGATCACTCTGTGAGCCTCTGAACATGTTTTGCTTTCCCTTTGACTCAATATTCACTTAAATTGAGTGAGGAACAAGCTGTCCACTTTATGCCATAATATCTAATGCTAAACTATGCTTTTAATTATTACATTACTATATTTAAATTTTGCATTGCACTCATGAATTCATATTTTATATTAAAATATACACTTTATTCAATTATCACTTTGGAACATAGAAATACTTTTAGAAGAACTGAAGTTCATTTGGGCCCATGCCCCATTGGTGCCAACACTGGTAATATGTTTTCTGTTAACAAAATGATTGTATGCAATACATAATGTGTACTGTAGTGTGTCCTGTACCTGGCCTACAATTTCAGGGATGCCTAGGGCTCGGTCAATCTCCTGCAAAGCAATGACGTCAGCAGTGTTGAGCAGAGAGTCCAGCTGGTCAAGAAGTGCCCGTTCATCACTTGGGCCCTCGCTGTTGGCCAGGGGCCCCAGGAGCTCCTCCAGGGGGTGCCCAAACTGGTCCCTAACACAACAAATGACACAGGTTAAGACATTATTAACGTCTGCTTCTAAATTCAGCTTGAGGTCTACTAAGTTGGAAAAAAGTCAGAGGGATAGGGTTGGGACCAGTGCAAAAGCTTTACCTCTTTGTGTTACTCTGTGGTCTGTCCATTCCCATGGCAGAGTCTGTCCAGGAGGGGGACTGAGGTGGGGGCCCATGTCCACTAAACCGGCTCATACCCATGTTGGCTTCATTGGTACCTGCAAAGGTGATAATGAGTAGTGTATAATCAATATAGAGTGGAAACAATTAGTCAAATTATCGACCAGTCAATTCGCAGAAAATGATTCAAATTAAGATATTTACATCAACTAATTAAGTACTAGCACCAAACATTCACTAGTTACAGCTTCACACACTACAACAGAGACATGTGACATACCCATATCCATGAGTTGCTGCTGCAGCATAGACCTGGTGTGTCCGGGTACACTGTTGGAGCGGTTGATCATGGGTCCTCCCATTGGACCAGAGCGACCCATGCCAGGGTGTCCTGGTCCGGCCACAGGGCTGCCACTGGACCTCGGCATCCCCCAGTCCCCTGGGCCTGAAATGGGAGGGCGCTGGGGCAATCCCATTCCTCTGCCCATACCTCCTGAACAACACAAAGACCATAAACATTGAGTGTACGCTCAGTACGCTTAGCATCATAGTGAATACTGGACCCTAAGCTTATTTACTTTTAAGTGTTTCAAAGAAAGTAGTATCGAGAAAACAAATATTCCCGTGCTATCTACTCTGTGGGACCCAGGTCTTCATAGGAAGCCAGGCTGTCTTGGGCATGCTAAGAAATAAGTGTTTAAGTTACTTGTTGGATTGCCCCGTGGTGGACACACACCCATGCCTCCTGGAAAGCCATTGGGAACGGCCCCGGGTCGGATCGGAGCATCCATGTTCTCCTGTTTGACCAGCGTGGGACAGGGAACATTCCTTCTCCCAGCCAGCCCGCCTCCTACAGCTCCCTCTCCACCCATGTGCTTGGCATCCACGGACAAGGTTCTTTGATAGGAACCACGCTGAACTGGAGGCATGGGGCCTCTCTCTCCATCTGAAAACACACACAATACCAAAGTTAGATTACATGCCTTCACACATTTAGGTTCTAAGATTAAGACAGCCACTGACCCGGGAGCATGTGTTTTTCCACATTAAGCGTAAACCTTTTTGCTGTCTAGTGTTAGATTCGATCACATAATACTTCCAAATTAGACTGAGTGACTTACCACGTAAACTGTCAGGCATATTTCCCTGTTTGTTTCCCACTTCCTTCCCTGTTCTGGAGTCTGGTTCAGGGTAGAAGCCAGAGTTGTTCCTTGGGACACCCAGAATGGTCTCCAGGGTCTCCGTCTGAACCATTGAGAGACAGGAAGAATTAGAAAACAATGTTCTACTGGGTATTTAAACGAACAAATTTTTCTTTTGGGCGAAAGTCTTACCTCATCAGATGGCTCCAACTTGACCTTTCCATCCATGCACTTGGGGTCAGAGCTGGTGACCCCTGCACTCTGAGCTCCTCTTCCCTCCAGCTCCTCCAGCTTTGGCTTGATATCACCACCTTCTTTAGAGTCGTCCTTGTTGAGGAGGTAGTGAAGGAGGGCGTGGGGCTTCTCCTTCTTAGGGCTGTGCTGCTCCTGCTTTGATTCTGAACCCCTAACCCCTCCAGTACCTGCAGACCCAGGCTCCTGTGCCCCTGAATCCAGGCTGCTCTTCCCAGTGGCCTCGGCTGTGATGCGAGCCACCTCGTCTGGAGTGTTCCCATTCTGCAGGAGCTTGTGGAGGATCTTGTGCTTCTCTTGCAGTGACTGACTTGTTAAATGTCCTGTGGCACCAGAGGAGGACACAGCGCCGTGATTCCCACACGTAGAGGACACTCCTGTTGAGGACGAGGGGCTGGTGACGCCAGCTGTTCCGTCTTTAGCTTCAGGTGTTGAGCTGGGCCCGGAGCCTGGTGTGTGATTAGGTGGCACCAGCTCATCTGTAGGGGAGGTGAGGAGCTGCAGAAGCTTCTTGTGGCACTTGTTGTCAGGGACCCTTCGGTTGGATTCTCCCCCGGCCGGACCTGCCTCTCTGCTGGCCTGGCTGTCTGGCTTGTCAGGAGGGCACTCACTGGTGGGGCTGTGTGGGTGCTGCTGAGACTGCTGCTCTCCTCCAGCCCCTAGTGAGCTTCCTGGGCTCTTGGAGTCGGAGTAGGCTGGAAGGCCTGGTTTACAGGGTCCCCCTGCTGTTTGGTTGGTGGAGTTGATGCTCGGGGAGCTGTCAGGCTTGTGAGGGGGAGGAGAGGTAAGGGGGGAGGGCATTGGATTACCCACTCCCTCACTAATGGCTTGGAGGGCATTCAAGGAGCTACTGGAGAAGGTGATGCCTCCTCCTCCACCTCCAGAGTTACCAGGGTGACTCGAGCTCATGGGAGAGTTCATACCTGCAAATGACACAACCAGGTGATACAAAGGTCATCAATCCATGAAGTTAATAACACACGTGACAGGAAACGTGTCATATAAAAAGTTGTGATTTTCTAATTAACCAAAGTATTAAAAATTGCTGATAGTTCTCGAGAGTTCTAGAAAAGTTTGGTTCATACCTCCGGGAGAGAAGGGGCTGGCACCCATTTTGGGGCTTCCTCGGACTCTGGGTGAACCCATGACGTTGTGTGGAGGGGCATTAATCCCTGGACTGGCCTGGGGTGGACTGGTCATTCCCATTCCATACCCTCCACCTCCACCTCCATGGAACTGACCCATCTGCTGATGTTGATGCTGCTGCTGATGCATGCCATGGTGGCCCATCTGATTCATGGGCCCCATTTGGTTCATTGAGTTCATGGGGGAGTTCATTGGATTCATGGAATTCATTTGAACCATGTTGTTCATCTGATGCATGGAATTCATTTGATTCATCTGATGCATGGGATTCATGCGGTTGCCCCCAGTGTACGGAGGCACTCCTCTTTGTGACATGTTGCCCTGTTCAGCCATGCCATAGCCCCTGTTCATGCCCATACCCCCTCCTGGGCCCATGTTCATCTGTTGGTTGGGATTGTTCACACCCATGTTTTGAGGCCTCATGCCCCCACCCTGGTTTCCACGATAACTATTCTGCTCCCTACAGGGGAATACGGTAAATAACAAAAATTTAAAACAGAAAACAGTTTAAGCACATACAACACAGACAATCATCTATTTTAGGAGATATCATTCTTGCTAGTGGTAATTGTTAGAGCATTTGCACCGTTGTAGCAGGTGTGTGGAGAGGAAAGAGTGCGGTTCATTGGTGTTGGGATTCCTGCAGAGGTCACTCCTGGTCTGGGCTGTTACTGGGGTGCCATCAGAGAGCGAGAAGCGGTAGAGTGGGGTCTCCGCATGGCCATTATGGAAAGCTGGGGCAGAAAATTTGAGAATTAAAGCCACCCCAAAATGTCTGACAACGGGACAAAGCATGCGCAGACTAACAAAATAAAATGAAAACGCTAATAAAAAAGCTGCTGCAGGGACTTAAGATGGATTTCCATATAGTTGATATATGCATGCTGTTCTGTACTGTGAATGTGATAGTTTGACAAAGAAGTCCAGACCATGGGATCGGGAGCTGCTGTCTGTTAGATAGGTAAGAACAAGAAAGAGTGGAACAACACCCCAAATCACAGAATCTCTTATAGAGATTTAAAAAATTGCATTTTCTTTGTAGTCATCTACACGACGACACATGTTGAGACAATTGGGTCAGTGCAACAACACAGCTTAATTCAGGACAGAAACTGCTTTGGTTTAGCCCTGCTCCCAAGCAGGACCATTAATATTATAGGTCAGCGCAGTTATCACTTACTGTTTACTGTGGAAAGGATAGGTACACTGCGTGGTCATCTTCTGTTACACCCCATAAAGTCAAGAGTGTTATTCATTGTGTCTTACAAATCAGTCATGTCTCTTGTTGTACTGGAGATTACTCATTAATGGTTTGAGCCTCTTATTCATCTAGCAAGGGCTATGTCCCACATACCAAACATTTTAATGTGGTGACTTGTGCTCTGGCACATTCCTTGAATATTTTTGTGATTGTTGCTTTCTGGACAATGCTCAAACCTGCCCTCCTGACGCCCATAATAATTGATCATGCATTCTAGGTAATCCATTCACATGCAAAACAATTGTGGAAATGTCACCTGCTAATGTTTTTTTGTTTTGTAGTTACAGTGTATCCTTTGTCACCAAGTGATGGTGACAAGGGAGGTTAGACTGTATTGAGGTGTAGAACTATATACCATCTTGATAGTGGCGTTTGTAGGACCATGGTTGTCCCTCACTTCGATTGAGGAACATCTGCATGCAGCGCCTCACCAGGTCCTCCCAGCCTGGGCGCATAGTGGTGTGAAGAGAGCTCTGCTGTTCAATTTCAATCAGTTTACCTGCAATAGAAGATGCATCAATGGGATTACGCAAATCATAATGGCAAGTGATGGTAAAGGAAAAAAGCACTAACTTTAGATGTAGTGTATATTCCTAACACAGTGTATTAAGAATCTATGGTGTACATCTCTAAATATCTAGAATGACATGGCTTGAAAGTTCACATTGTCATATCAGTACAAGTAATGAGGGTATAAGTCGGGAATTTTTTAATGTTTATTTAATTTAATTAAAAGGGACAAGTACACAGCATCAACCAATGCCACATAACACAGCATTTATAACCTAAGCTAACATTTCCAAAGGTCATGTCACGTGTATACAACATGAATACCGATCTGTTACATATAACACAGTGGAAACTTACCAGACAGTTCATGGCGAGTGCTAAACCTCTCTGTCCTCTCTACTGCAATGATGCGTCGTGCCACACAGATCATACATGACTGTAAATCTGAGTAAAGAGACAACGCAACGTTAAGTCCTCATTTGATGACACTGGAGGAGAAACTGGACATTCAAAATATTACTTGTGGGTATACCATTATTTGCAACATTTGAGTACAAACTGACCAATAAATTCAATAGAAGACATAGCTACACACTACATGTGAGCCAAGAAAGTAATTGGGTAATGTAAACAAGCTGGTTAAATCACATCCTCTGCATGAATAAATGTACATGGTAACTGTTGTCATGTGTTTGTTGTATTTCCCCATTTTTTTAAATCTGAAAACAACAAAAAAACCCTCCAAAGCTGTTAACGACTTTTACCTTCTCCCTCCTCCATCATGGCCCGGGGCTGAGTGAGGGCAAAACACTGCATGGTCTCATAGCGCTGGCCCCCGGGCCTCTCTTCTGACAACCCATGACTCTGACCATGAACAAAATTCACCAGCATACGACAGTTGAAGGTGTGGCTCTTCTGCCGGGGTGCCTCTCCACCCCACGATGCCCCATTTGGTGCTATGAAGAGAAATAGGCCACAGGTAAACAGACGTGTTTGTCCAAGAGCATTCAGATGTTCAATCATTTATACACCCGTGTGCGAGTAAGCGACAACATTTGAGTGTACACTTAGGCATGCATGATCTTTAATGTGTTTGCACCCACACAAACCCATGTCTCACCATTGGACTTGGGCAGATTCTTGTGAAACTCCTCCCTGTCCTCGTCATGGATGATGTTGTACACACTGGTGTTGATCAGCTCCTCCTGCTTGTACTGCAGGTACTGTGTCACATTGTCTGACACAAATACAATGCTGCCCTCTCGGTTAACCACAAACAGAAAGCCATCCAAGGCCTGAGAACAAACAGGCACAAAAATGGACAGTTGAATGGAGGTAGACTTATCAATGCAAATAAGATTATATATACACCTTATTTGGTTACTATTTTGGCCCTCTAGAAACCAGCTGGGACATTTCATCAATGTCAAGTGAGCAAGGACAGCAAAGCACTGGTACAGCATATGGAACAGCAGCTAATTGGTGTTGGTCTTTTGCCCCCAAGTGATTGTCCCCAAGCTGACCTGTAGGAGCAGCGGACCCAGATGGTCCTTGTCAATGACCCCTTGACCAGTGGAGGACACATCCGCCTTCTGGACATCATCATCACTGCAAGAGCTCTTTCCTGAGGACAGATGAAACACATCACACTACTGATGGAGAGAATTGTCATTTTACAACAGCTATCTATGCCTTTGGATCTTTTACTTGGTACTTTACATATTGCAAATAATTTCCATGGAAAGAACAGTTGTTCTTCAAAAGGCAACTAGGTGCCAGTGACCTTAATTTTGATTAGTGCACATTTCGGCCACAGTATAATAGATGTTATTTTATAGTATTTTCCCTGATTATACTGTTTGTCATGATTTCATGGCAACCATTCTATGATTTCCAGGTGGCTGTGGGACCTGCTTCCCTAATACAAAGAAATAAAATACTTCTTCTGGCCAGCAGGTGGCAGCATGAGTCATGGATGAATGGTTAGCATGCCTTTCTATTTTTAAAATCAGCATGTGTCTGAGGCTTTGTTAGATACCAATCCATATGACCATAGCAGGGTCATCTGTGGCGCAAAGCAAGACGACACTGGATGACACTGGATTTGATTCCATTTCTAACCAAACTAGCTGTACAAGCAAACAGCTGAGAAAGCAGTGATTAACATAAAAAAGGAGACCACTTAGAAACTGATTGAAAAGATCAAAGATGTGTAAACAAGGGGAGGGAAAAGGTGTGTTAAATGGACACCAAACAGAAAAGAGTAGGGAAAAAAAAGGAGATGCCCTCCATCATTCCCATCCTGTAACTATGGCAACCTGGCTGCATAACACTGGGGGCAGCAGTAGCCAGCTGTGACCCTCTGGGCAGATTCCAATGTGATTGCTCTCTCTCTTCCTTACTCACTTAACCTCACAAATCTAATTTCAACCGAGCTAAAACAGGTGGAAGAAAATATCCTCCTCTTTCCTTTGTGTATTCAATCATGTAAAATCTGCAAAATGATTGGAAAATGGCCTGGGGACAGGAGCGACTCTCTATAAAGGTCTGGTTTCTGAGTCACCAGTGTCTCCCACCAGTCTCCCAGAGAGAAGCAGCGTTTGGCACTAACAGATACACACTGTCACTGACAGCGTCGAGCCATGACCACCAAGGATTGGTCTCAATTACTGGTGTTCATTTACCCCCAGCAAAACTAACAGCCAAACTGACTGTCAGTCTGAAGCAGCCTGGCCATGAACCAAACACACCAGTTCATCACTGGCATCATCTGTCCTGCAGCATGGTCCTTGACAAGATTCAGCCTACCTTAATTCACAGTACACTCCCAAAAACCAATACAGAATTTTTTTTTTTTTTTTAATGTGGCTTTGTTTAAGACCAGGGCCCCATTCTTCTTCTTTTTAAAAAAAAAACAAAAAAAACATAAGTCTTCACGGAATGTAGTGCAATATTACGGAGCCCCTCTGTGGTAGAAAAAAAAACCTCAACATGTAAAAACCGTGTGCACGGTTTTGTAATCCGTGCCCTCGGATTCACAATCCGTGTGCTCGGTTTGCGTTTTTTTTTTCTTCACAGCAGGAAATGGAGCTGTCACAGCCCGATCCGTACCGGAAACCCAATTTGTTCTGAAAAAGCTTCAATTGAAGTCACACTTTATATTGATAAGTGGAACGTATCTTTAGAAATACATATAGACTTTTACAATGCTACCAAAATCTAGCAGTCCACTTAAATTTGATTTAAAAAAGGTATCTTAGGTTAAAATTAATCATAATAAATACATACATTTTGTATGTACAATTGAATGAATTTAACAATAACTTTATTCATTTAATAAGGAAAAATGTGATCTTCTAATTCATTAGTGCCATATTTTAGACATTCTTTACAACAACAGGAAAAACGTGTATTTAATAAGAAAAATTTTAATCTTCTATTTCATATCTGGTAAAACCAAATATATCATTATTAATTGATTAATTGGATTTTTCCTTATTAAATAAATACTAAATTTTTTCCCTGTTTTGTTTTTCTAAAGATGCGTTCCACCTTTTAACATGAAGTGTGACTTCAATTGAAGCTTTTAATTTCTGCATTCAAGAAAAAAAAAAAAAGTGGTGACAGGAAGTAGCTGCATTTTCGCACATGCGCAGAACAAATTGGGTTTCCGGTACGGATCGGGCCGTGGCAGCTCCATTTGCTGCTGTGTAGAAAAAAAATGCAAACAGAGTGCACGGATTGTGAATCTGAGGGCACGGATTACACACTGAGTTTTTTTTTCTACCATATGACCCCATATGACCCCAGAGGGGCTCCGGGCTCAATATAGCTGAAGAGTTAGAGCTGAAAAAATAAAGGTTATTTAGTTGACCATGGCTGTTCTTTGTACGTGGATAACTGAGGTATCCAGATTAAAATGGTGACTTTTGGGTCATCAAAGTTAGTTTAAAATTCACCTGTCCTTAAGCCCAAATCGACAGTTAGCTGGATCATGACCAAAATGTTTCAGGGTGAACCCCATACATTAAATTATTTTGAAATACAAATGGTCTGATTTCTTAGATTTATAATGATAGAGTGTTGATATAATTATGATTTTAGAAGAGAACGTGCACTAAATGTTCATAATGAAGAGTTACCTATACTTATACATGATAAAATCAATATTAAAATAAATATAAGTTTGTAAACAAAAAAGAACCAAACCAAATATAGTTTGAGATACTGTGAGCACTTAAAGATTCTGACTGTTAAAAGACCAATGAAGCCAGAACACATGGCATTTAATTTGACATTAAAATGGTAACTTTTCATTTGAACTTTAAAATACATGATTAACTGCATAACTCATGTTGCTGAACATTGTACATTCAATTAAAGCTGCTTTTTAAGAGATTTTAGTATGGCTTCATTTTCATAGCTTATGATTATGACTTATGACTGCACATCCATTGGGAACGCTCACCAATCATGCACCCAACATCACTCGTAGTCTAACCATATTCACTGGTAATATCTGATCTTTAACAGTGATGAAAGTGTGCAAACACTGTGGAACACAATGTAGAACAAAATGACTGCCCGTAACAATGCAGAAGCACACATAAAATGGGATTCTATTGCCCCAGTGTATGCTGGGAGGCTTGCCAACACACCTACCTCATGTACCTGCAATCACATGATCAGCAGGCAGCCAATCATATAAATGATGTTCATGGTTTCAACTCTACTCATTTTGCCTTTATTTCAAAATAAGAGTGCGCTGTTATTCAAGATAACTTCTTCCAGGATCAACAAATCAATCCTCAAACTGCTTTCAAAGAACCAAATTAGCTGGATGAAAATAAACAGGATTATTTTAGCCTGATAACAGCATGTTAGCCTGAATTTGTTAAGCCACATTTGAAGAACAGGGCCCAGGAGTGTTTGGGTGTAATATGCACAGTAATGGTACCTTGCTCTTTGATTTGTCTGATCTGTCTCACAGTCTCCTTGAGGATGGCACATTTGTCAGGCTTGACGTTGAAGCTGTCAATGTTGGAGAGGTTGGCAGAGATGAGCTCAGCCAGCTCCTCGATGTACTTGCTCTCCTGTTCCCTCCGACGCTTGTCACACCTGCCGGGGCGCCAAGGGGATTAGACATGTTGCCATGACAACCTCACCTCACCATGCCCCGTCCATATGCAGGCCATACGGCCAGGGCTCAGATGCTTTAGATTTTTTGCTAGCAGCAGACACGCGTTTGGAGGAGGAAGAAAGTGACCTTGCTGACATTCACAACAGAAAGAGCAGCAGACAAAGTGGACTGGTATGTGATCGACACTTAACAGAAGTTACAGCACTCACCCTAAGCCTGGTGTGTCACAGGTGGACAGTTTACGTTTGCGGTCGGAGCACAGCGGCTCCAACGAGTTGTCTCCTACGCCACTCATCTTCAGCACACATCAGCACCTGAAAGCACACACATCATATATACATGTAGACACACATAGATACAGACGGTGCTGTGATGATCAGAGGGAATGAACTGAGAGTGTGGTTTTATACGCTCATATGTGTGTGGTACAATCTAATCAAAAGAAGTGTGGATTGGAAAGTGCCCTCAGCTGTCGTTTCTTTGTCAAGTCCCCTAAGAAATTACACCAAATTCAGGCAAACCTTGAGATTAGTGTCAAGTTATGGGGGGAAAAAAATCAACAAAATCCCCAAGCTATTGAGGTGATAAATGAAGTGACTTCCAAGGGAAGAGTAGATTGTAGATTCCCACAGATTTATGAGGGTAGACTATCCAGTTAGTAAAGCAGCCTTGGTTCCTGCTTAGTGCTTGATGGGAGTGAAATCTCATCTGTTCCACTGCGAGGAGCAACTGATGATGATGTAGTGATTTGGAGCCTCGGGGGAGATGGGTCATCCTGCGTTCAGCCAGCCTGCCCACTAGAATGATACCACTCTGCTAGCAGCAGCAACACACATAGGCTACACACTGCGAATACAAAACGTTTCCAGCACGCTTACATGTTCAGACATGTCGCAGCACAGTCTGTAAGAGAGATGAGTGCTGGTAGCTACTGTCCCGGCAAGGCACATATTCACCAGCCTGCTTCTTTGTCTAACTGCCTGGGGCTGCACGAGCAAAAAACACACAGAAACCTAGAAACAGTCCATGCGAGGTTCCACAGTGTATTTCAGGGACTAGTAAGAACTATCCCTCTTCCGCATTCTCTTTACTCTGCATTCTCCATACTAGGCTACATCTGTTCTTTCTTCCAATAGGTTTTAACTGTGGTTTCCCCCCATACCATCCTAAGACAACCCCTCCCTTCTCTCTCTCCCTCCCTCCCTCTCCCTGGGCAGCACTGGGCTGGGCTGGGGACCCTGCCCTTGTTTTCTTGCTGTGGCATTGCCCTGTGTCTGACCCCCTCAGAGTTCATGTTAGAGGAAACCTCTGTAGCCAGCCTCTAAGGTCACTGCTCTTTCCTATTCCCACCCAGAGACACACACAAAACTGTAGAGTGTGGCTGTACAACCAGATTGTTCTACTATAACCCTGTCCTGGACTCTGCATGTGTGTATGTGCACACACAGGCGCTCTTAAACATAGAGTGAGCTCATTCCAGAGTGGAAAAGTGTTGAACGGATGGGAGCCATTATGCAACTCCTGCTCCGCAACTGCAGGCTAGGACATGCAGCCCAGTCACCCACCACCACTACTACTTCTAGAAGAGCATCAAGTCTCACACACGCACTCTGCGCCATAAATCTGCATTGCATGCTTCTTGTCTGTCTACCTTTCACCACCCCTCTCTAAATCTGCCTGTCCCGTTCCGGCTGTGACTCTCGCTGCCCTCCCTTCTCTCTCTCGCTCTTCCTTCCTTCCTTCCTTGTTTCTGTCCTAAGGCTCACCTTTGCAGCAGTGGAGAAAGATGACATCAGCCCTCAGTCAGCCTCACATCCTGAAACAGACAAACAGCAGAGCTGGGGGCTGCTGGGGGTCTTTCTGAAAGCCAGGAATGCATAGCAGTGCGGTACAGTTTCTACTCCGATCATGGGGAAGCAATGCTGAAAACCTGAATGTAAACAGGTTTCAAATGCAATTTTCTTAAAAGAAAGTCTCTTTGGTACATAAAACTGCACCAAAACAACTATGTCCTCATGGGATTTAGACAACGGCGTGGCACAATTTTCAGGTTCCCAATTGTATGTTTCACTGTTTCACTCACATTGACATTTTGCACTTTCTAAAAGTTTGACATAACTGAAATCTGAAAACTTAGTAGACAACATCTCTAGAGCAGAGTGAGAGACTGTGAGCAGCAGCCCACCAAAACCACAGAGGAGTCTGAACAGGCCTGGCAGTATGCCACTGACCTGAATCAGAGCTTCGTTTGACAATGTGAAACTTGCTGATGTGATGCACAAACCATCAGGTACACAAACAGCAGCTGCCAATGTGAGAAAAACAACATCTCATAGTTAAAAATAAAATGGTCTGAATCTTTAAATGGATTGTCCACCTGGGGTGTGTGTACAAGTGTGAGTGTGTGTGTTTCTCTACATACACCACATGCTCACCTTGACCAGTACAAGCCCCAGTCAAGCTCCATTCAGGGTCTAGTGTCGCTTCAATGTCTCAACATCTCCTGAAAACAGAAAGAGAAAAGAAAAAGGTCATGGACTGTGGTGCTCTCTGGATGTCTGGATGGCTCCTGCTTCCTATGAAAATAGCACAAGCTCTTTGCATGTTTTGCTTTCACAGAAATTCATGGGAAAAACTGTTTTCTAAAATTGCACAGGAAGCCACCAGCAGATAGCATCCTGTTTGCGTCCTCCCCTCAGCCCGTTCCACTGCGTCATCACTTCCCTTTCCTGGAAATGTGGCAACTCATCCACCCTATTTACATATTTTGTTTATCAAGCTGGTTCCCTGTCGCCCTGGTTCCTACTCACACCTTGTATGATTGCTGCTGGCCATCAGAGGCTTTCCAAAGCTTAGCTAACTCAGCATTAAGAGAACAAGACAATGTGCAAATGGCTCCATTCTCACAGAAATCAATAAGCAAGTAGTGTTTCCATTTGTTGCTATGTCACCTTTCTTTCCTAAAATTTTATTAAATATACAATGCTTATACTACTTTAAGAAACATTTGTCAAACACTACACATGTGCTGGTAACCTTTCTGTCAAAGCTGCCATAACCTTCAGTACTTTGCAATCCCACAATAAAGAAGTCCCTCTGGGGTTTTGTGTTTTCTCATCAGAGCAATTGGATAAGCTTTCATCAAAGCAACAGAAATGAATCTCCCTTGAGTTGGTCACTGACATCTGTGTGCGCAGTTTTTCCACTTCAAAATAGCAATTACAATATTTCACTCAGTTATAATAACTTTTGCTGTCATTGGGTCCTAACACAAAAACCGGGAGGGCCTGGTCTTCAGTGCTTTATTGCTCCCAAAAAACACTGACCTTTAGCACCATCATCCTACTGCCACAGATAAGCGATGTTCTTTCCTTCATTATAGATAATAATAATCATACTGCTCTAAACACTAATTATTCATAGTACAGCTACCATATATTGTGTGACTTTAACATTCATTGATCCTCCACCACAGACCACTGATCACATCAGTCATAAATGCTGGGCTGCTACTGAGCTAATGCTGCAGCTGAATAATTTAACACAGAGAAAGAGAGAAAAGCACTCCCTCTCTGTCAACTGTCCAAACACGGTTTAATAATTCTGAGGCGATTCTTGCTAACACCAAAACAACACCAACACACACCACCAATTCACAGAACCTAGAGTGAGAAAGCAATGTGGGAACATATTTAAGCATCTTCTTGAGATGTTTTAGTTTTGGTAATCCCTGTGTTTTCTGTCCTTGTTTACTGACACAGGTACAAATGCATGCCGCACATGCACGACTTTGGGAAGCGAAATGTAATTCAAATTAGGAGATATAAGCACTCGTATAAATATGTGCTGCAGGAGGAGGACGAGGAGGAGGTGGAGGAGGAGTCAAGGCAGATTGAGTAGAATAANAGAATAAAGAGGGGGAGGGGGAGGGGGAGGGGGAACAGGGAGGGGGAGGGGAGAGGAGACGAGACAGTGTGTGGTATCACTTTAGATTCTGGTAGCAATACTATTAAACAAAACGTTTTTGTTTTAAAATAAAAAAAACATCTGCATACTGAATGAATCTGAATACTTCTTTAAAACCAAAAGTTCTCTATTTCAATGCAGTACCAATAAAAACTAAAAAAGTCAGACTGCAAGGGAACAAAATATTGAAGCTGCAGTGAAATAGTGCAAAACAGAAAGTTGCATGTGTGTAATGCTGACTGCTGTTGAGTAGAGTAACTGTATGTGGTAAGGATGGAAGTTACGGGTTGCTGTTGCTAGTCAGGTCTGTTTTGAAAGAGTTTCACCTGCAAGGCTAGCAGGTATCTTTCAGACTGTGTCCAAAATCACTGCCTATTTATGATATAGTGCACTATATTTACTGTCTGCCATTGGGTTTGAATGTACAGCTTCTGAGTGTCAGAAATTATAAAATTACAGTCGTGCAACTCTGCAACCGCTAGTTATGATGCAAAATGAATATGATTAGTAAGTGCCCAAATTCTCTTGAGGGACATCTGCTGCTCAGAAGAATTTACAGAAGGCTTTATATATTAATAATAATAATAATAATAATAATAATAATAAATAATAATAATAATAATAATAATGTAGAAGTCAGAGTTGCAATAGATAGTCCAATTATGTCCTGTAAATTAAACTGCTAATGTAATATATAATAATATTAATCTTTTTATCTTGTTTATAACTAACATAGACTCATTATTGACATTGAAATATTGCTTACGTTTTGAGGTTGTCAGTGTGCACTCAAAACTTGTCCCAGTAATTTACCGGGAACTGTGTGTGAAAGAGGCTATAGGCTATCTGTCCCCTGATTCTTGTGTTCTGTCAGAGAGCGATCTTAAGACACAGCACGTCTCATTTGAATCACTTCAGCGATTCTGCAGCCTCAGTGGGGGAGTTGGGGAGATACAACCATTCAAGGCAACTAATGTTAGCTAGCCAAATTAGCCAACTTCAAAGGTGCATACAACATTTTTTGAAGACCGTTATGTTTAGTGGACGGCTATGATGACATGATGATATTTTTGCAATCAGAACATTCCTCACTGAATTTCCTGTGTTTGAAGGGACTATATGAGGGAATGAGCGACTTGTTGTTTTCCCTATAAGCCGATCACCGTTCTCTAAACAAAAATGCCTATTCTCTTAGAGATATGATGCTGATGCAAATACTAGGGTAAACTTGGTACTAAATGCATTTTCTGCACTCTGTAGTATCAAATAATTTCAGTTAGTATTATAAAAATAAAAACACAAAATTTCGATACAGGCCTTTGGCTAAGGGCCAGTATTGCAGCAGTGTTAGTCAGTCAGTCAGGACCAGAATAGTGAGGAGGACATTCCTGCTCAGCCTGAAATAAAGCCTGCAATCTGAGATCCCCGAGACAATGAGTGGCAGGCCCAACAATAAACACTGGCCCATCCAAAACAAAGATCAGACGAAGTGGGGCACACATAGCCTACCCACAATTATAGACCCCCAAAAACACACCCAAAGCACATGTGCCCAAACTGTCTTTATTATAACTGTGTGTGAGAGAGAGAGAGAAAGGGGTTAAACAGCTCAGGGGTTGAGGGTGTGGAAAAACACAGTAAAAGTATCACCGATAGCTTCTTTCTTTTCAAAAGCATGAAGCATTTAGCATCATTACTTCACTGCACGCACGCACACACAACAGAGGCAAGGTAATAAAGCAACAAAAGGTGTCCACTTGAGTTTGGGACATCAAGAGCAAAAAGAAAACAAAAGGACAGAATGACTTCCTGTTTTTCTTCAAAGAACGTCTCCACCTCCTGCTGAGCACACTACCAGCTCTATACTGGGTTAAGTGCAATTGGAGCTCACATCAAACCGGCCTCAATGTCTTTATTCAAGACCAAATCCTGGGTCATTTTGAAGCCATGTTTAGCTGACTTCAAATGTCGACTTGTGGATTCAACTGGATGAAGTCGACCTTCAGACTTGTGAACTGGGCCCTCTTGGACTTCAGTCATGAATAAAATTAAGTAATAATTAAAAAAAAAAGAATACAAATTACATTTTATAATACAGTATACTGTATATTTGGGTCACATGTGACATTTTCCCTCCCTTTCAAAGAGTTGTTGAGGTAAATAAAAAAGATACATATTGAATTCAATCAGCTCTGCACACTTTCTGTGTGGTGTGATTGTAAAACTAAAAGGTTTTTAGCCAACCTGAAAGATGGGAACCTTTGGTGGCAACCTTTTGATGGGAACACTGACACACAGTCCTGATTTGAAGCCTGCATGTAAAAAGAAAAAAAGAAAAGTCATTTAGAGATCTAGACCCCGCGAGCTAAATGACATGTTGTAATGTGTGCTACAGCTAAATTCTCTGTCCACGCTACAGGATGGGCTGCCTTTATAGCTGGTTTGATGTATAACAGGCGGAGGAATGTGTTGTATTTTTGAATTTTTAAATAAAATACTTGGTGCCTTTAAATGAGGTAGTGTTTATCATGTTTAGTCCATGATAAACATATGAACAACCCCCTCTTGTGGTATTCATTCGTTCACGAGTTGTGACGTGTTTGCTGACGTTTTCAGAAATGGCTGATGCCATGGAAGTTCATTTTTCGGTGGATATTAGGTTAAGTTAGTTATTACGTTTTTCTTTGTAATTTTATAATATGTCTCAGGACAATGTTGATATAAATCGAAAGTTAGTCAACATTTCTTGGAAAAAAGCGAAGAATGTCAAGAGAACAACGAGGAGTCTTTTGGCGTCTATGTTGCCGTTGCCTAGCAGCAGTGTTCTCGTGACTTACCACTTGAATGGCAAGCATATCATGTACGAGACTTTCCATGTCGTAACCACGAGCTCACGAGTTCCATTTGGCTGCAAAAGTGTACAACAACGAGTAGTTAACGAGGAACACCTAGTGGAGCTCGTTAACGACACTCGTCCAAATTAAGCCTGCGCAACTTGGTGTAACTAAATGAATTGAAATAAATCTCAACCATTTCACAATGTATTTATGAGTCTGTAGTGTGCTGCGTAATGTGTAAGGGGAACACTAATGCTATGCTCCCGTCTGGCCTTTGAAGTGGGTTAGTACTGCAGATAGCAAGCTGTCACAAGCCAGGCCACGACAAAGAGGGAAATAAACACTGTTGTACTCAGAAATCACAAGGTAGTTAGGTATGCATGCTAATGATAGCATCTTAATTTAGAGCAGGCAAACACACTGTTAAATTCTGTGTACCTTTGCGCTTGTGTTTTCAGAGAGACAAAAAAGAAAAGCTTAAAAAGGGTCATTAGCAAATTGTCACTTCAGTGAGCCCCTTAACAGTGAGATATGTGACTGATAAGCATGTACCAAAAGTACCTTCTGGCCCCCGGCAAGGTGAAAAGGACATGGAATTAAATTGAGCTGAAATCAAATGGTCATTACAATCAATAAAAAGGTGGTGGTGTTGCCATAACAAACTTCCATCTGTTTGAGTGAATGCAAAGTGAACACAAACAAAATGCTTTAAAACATCTGACTGCTGAATCAGTAATGTCAGTAAAATTAGGAAGTTTAGTGCTGCATTGTAGATGAACAGACAATGAAATCAGATTTAAAAACTAGCTTTACATTTTCAATCAAAAGTGAACTTAGGAAAGAATCCCTGCCATAGCACACCTACAGTGTCTGACACGTGTCAACTTTCAATGCTGTGAACTCCATGCTGGAACCAATAATTTTGTTAACCTTGCTAGCAGGAAAAACAAGGGGACCATGGACGACATTACTGCTCTTGCTTCACATAATTTAGAACTAAATTTCACTTTGTGTAGCAGCCATCTATCATCTTGACATTTTGGGGATTCCCCCTTAATTTTGAGGGAACATAACTTCCAGAAGCAAACATTTTTCATAGAGTTGAATGCACCCTTGTTGTTGGTGAATATTGCTTATTAGCTGTTTTCCTGCCAACATTACACATGATTTTAATGAAACATGGGCTAGTGGGACTAAAGTGGAGCCAGAGGGTTTGATGGCAAGACGGAGAGTGCTGCCACACAATCAGATTTCAGGGATGGGGATGAGGAGGACATATGTCAAGCATATGTGTACAAGTGTGGGTTTTGAACAAGCTAAGTTGTAAATTGTTCAGAGAAAGCCTCCATTTAGGTGCTGAGGCAGCTGTGAAATTCCAGCAAGGCTTAAAAACCAGACTGAAAACACAGGCCGTGTCCCGACCCTTCGTTTGTCTGTAGGGTGTCTGGTGGCAGAGCAAGATGTATCTGTCTCTTTATTCCCCTGCGTACTTTTAATGTGAAGGTCCATTCAAACCATATCAGAGACAAATGTGTTTAATTTCTGTTTTACCAAATTAATTCACTTAGATAAGGCTTTCAAATGAAAAGCCTCGACAAGTGGGACTGATTTAGAGTTAATATTAAAGTCACACAAGGAGTAGTTCACTTCACAGTGGAATAAAGGACACCTTTTAAACCACAGTAGTGACGCAAATATGAGAGAGGAGAGGGAGGGGTAGTTGGGAAAGCAGCCCACCCTCACAGGAGCTTATTGGAGTTTGTGAAGCATTTCAGAAAGAAGCCTCAATCTTTAAGGCATCCAACTTGAAGGCTGAATTTGACTGACCAATTAAGGCCACAAACACGTGAAAAACTGAAATACATGTGTAAGAAGTCAGCTAGGTTCTTTGCATTTAAACAGTTTACAAATCTAATAATCTATGTCAGACACAAACTTTTCTGATGAAAAATAAATGTGGGGTGAATTATCAATAAATTAAACACCACTTAGCCCATCTGTGACTCATTTACACTGCAAAACAACATACAATCAACGTAAATTATATTAGACAGTTTCTCATAAAACAAATTTGCAAGGGCACATAAAAACAGTAGACGTATAAAAACACAAAACAGCTATTTGTCCTAGTATTTTTTTTCCCTCCAACATGTAGTGATGCCCATAGATGAATGTGGTGAGGGAGAGAAGGTAGTTCAAGGCAGAGAGAAACTGCCTTCATAGGATTGCTTTTTCTCCTAGAAAAAAACAAACAAAAAACAAACAAACAAACAAAAAAAACACTCTCCACCCGCGCCTGGCACACACACAACACACACACACAGCTCAGACACACCGCGTGTGTGCATCTCCCCATTTTTCTCACACAAACTGCAATGTGTAGAAAAACCAGAGAAAATAAATGAAGGTGGAAACAAAGAGATGGCAGATTACACTGGGTGTGTGTGTGTGTGTGTGTGTGTGTGTGTCACACATGCATCTCCAATAACTATCCATCATGAATATGGACAAAGAACAGAAAAGGACCCACGCGGACACAGATTCAACCAGCTAACTCATCGCATAGCACCACTGTTACGCTGCATCTCTAACAACCCTTTCTTTTTCTATACGCTTGACATGTTGGTGCTTACGGCCAGGTGATAACAACGAGGACACAGCATCGTCCAGAGGAGAATCACAGTGCCCAAACAAAATGCAGGCAGTTGTGATCACACAGGGTTAATATTATGGAAATTAGTTCATTAATCAATGGCTGAACAGCCTTTTATCTGGAGAGCCAGAGTGCCAGGGCCTGATCTGCCTCTGTGCTGCCCAGTCTGATAACACACACACATCTTCATTATAGAAAGTGATGCAGATGCAATGAGAGGAGAAATCTCATGTAGCCTCAGATAATTCAAAGTGAAGATATGTCAACCATTGTAATTACTTTTGGAAATTTATTTTTGGAATTATATATTTTTTTTTAAATGACCTGACGTTGATATAAAAAAAGACTGTGCTTGGTTTTGACTTTGTTTTTCAGAAGCAGTGTGTGTGTGTGTTTGTGTACACGTTTCAACAGTGCCACTCAGTGAAAAAGCAGATATTCATTTTCAGACCGCAGCGCAGCTCTGATGAATTTTCTATCTTCACTTCCTTGTGCTTGGTTTTGACTTTGTTTTTCAGAAGCAGTGTGTGTGTGTGTTTGTGTACACGTTTCAACAGTGCCACTCAGTGAAAAAGCAGATATTCATTTTCAGACCGCAGCGCAGCTCTGATGAATTTTCTCTCTTCACTTCCTCCCTCCCTCCCTCTTGCTCCTGTGTCTTTCTCTCCTCCCTCTCTGTGCTCCCTCCTCCTCCTCTCCCTACCGTCCCTGTTGGATTGGTGGAGTAAACACAGGAAGAGAGCGGGCTCTGTTCCACCACGCCAGAGCTGGGCGTTCCTGCAGAGCTCCTTCGCCGGGGTCAAAAGTTTACTGTGGTTTTCATTTCACCTTTCCTCAGCCAATCACAGCGCCACACTGCAGCACCTGAACTCTGACCCCTGCTAAGAATTCCACTCAAAAGATGGTCTGACGCCAGTTTCACAACTGCACCCCCTCCCATCTCTGATTTTTCCCCTTACTACTTCTTTTCCTTTCTTTCAACTGGCCAGTTTCACGTGTTGACAGAGCCAAGGTGAAAAAGATTCCAGAAATGAGGTACGAGGGGGTAAGGGAGAGCATGAATCCTCACAGCCGTACTTTATTGGAAAATACCTGCTGTCTTTTCTCTCCCAGGGTGATGAACAGCCAACAATGGCAAAATAAAAAAACAAATTGACACAAACCTAAAAAAAAAAAACCGACCTAAAAAAAACTCACTACGATTATTTTACAGTCTGACACATAAGAAGAGACTATTTTAGTTTGCTTTGCCTCAATCCCTGTGCAATAAAACCCACAGAATTATGGATTATAAAAAGATAGAACATAAATCTAATCCTTGTGCACTTGATAAGGTCTACTACTCTGCTCTTTGGTTTTCTTTCTTTACATTCCTCCATCTACGACGCTTTACACAGCCAGCCACACATTCAGCCTACCACATGCCGCTCAGTTCCAGGTTGACACTATTAAAAGTGTGTTTAAATGACTTATGAGGACAGGCGGGATGCAGGGGTCACAAGGATGAAGTGTTGACAGACATACAGAGAAGGCAGATTGGGCGGGGGGGAGCTCTTCTGGGCTTGTATCACAACACTCAGGAATCTGTTTAGGAATCACTGGACACGGACACACATGTACACACGCACATGCTGGGCCATAACCCAAATGTGGGTTTGTTTTTGTCTTGGTGACCATGCACCCATCTGCTGAGTGATTAAGCCTACACCGCTAATCAAGTCCCTCACACTGTAAAGGAGCGGGCAAAGGATGACACATGCTGATCGAACTGACACACGCTGGTCTCTGCTTCAGACTGCCTTCTTAGTTTTCACCCACAAAAAAAAAGAGAAAGAAAAAGTTCAAGGTCAGTGTTACTGCTCCAAATGAAATCACATTTGACGCTTTTAGAAAGGCTTTCAAACTGTCAAACCCAAAGTATGAACAAAAGAAAATATACTGCAGTCTGTTCATTTTATTATGTCTTAATGGAGGAGCCTGTAAGGTACCTTGGATTGGACTTTTGTCAAATAAAAGATTCTCTCCTATAGCGGTCCATAGACCAACAATGTTGTGTCAGTTAGAGTGAGAGTTTTGTCAAACTGTGTTGGGACCCCACATACTCGCAAAATGATGCTAAATGGCTCCAGTGTGGAGCCTTTTAAATGTTTTGTATCTACTGTTAGAATCCATAGTAACTACGGCTCTTCTATAGTCTTATTTGAGTTTAGTTTAGCAACAAAACTTGCACACATGTATTTACTGCTGGAAGTAAAAAAAATAAATAAATAAATAAATAAAAAGGGTTACCTGCTTTCAGAACTACCTCTTTTTTACTAAATCATTGAGGAGTAGCAGTAAGTATTAATATTGATAAGCACTAGTAAAGATGCTCATTCCTATCATAAACTGAATGAAAAACTTCTGCGTCCTCCCCTTTAAAAAGGACATCAGTTGCTACTGGTTTTTGCTTAAAGCCTGTGTGTCTTTAATAATACTGTATTATTGTGCAAGCTCATGGCAGCTCATTGTATGTTACTTGTGTTTTGATGAGTAAAACATAAGGCTGAACAATGACATGACCAATATAAATTTTTGTGCAGTATTGACATTTATTGAGGTGAACATGGACTAAATTGAACTCTATTTCTTTTTATTATTGTTTTTAAATCCATTTTTTTTACATTTTCTTACATGCATTGGTCTCAAATTCTTAAATAGTTTTGTTGTTGTTTTTACAGTCTACACTTGTTCTGTCTTATTATCTTATCATCTGTGAAGCACTTTGAACTGCACAACCTGTATGAAAGGTGCTATACGAATAAAGTTTGACTGATTGATTGATAAACACAAAGCATCAATACTATACCGGTCAAGTTTAATTATAGAGGCCAAAATCTTGAATTATTATACAACTAATTGTGCAGCCTTCATAAAACTTTGTCTGCAACCTACTTATTTCTTAGTCAGAAGAGCTCAGAACTGGTCCCTGTCAGACACATCCAATGCCAGTATAAAAGCTTAACAGTGACGTGTTGGCACATGTTGTTTGAAGCATTGCTGTGAAACTATGAACACATTTTCCCTAGAGTATCTGTAGTAAAATTACACCACATCATTTCATTAAACTGAATCCATTAGATAAAAATATTTACACAATCATATCTGCAGGACAAGAAAAATATGGTTTCCTATATCTTACAGAATGTCACAACACAAACCCTGCATTTACCAAGGTCAACTTCTTAAAATGGTCTGCCCCGAGTGTACTGCAGATCATCAGGCCTTCAAGCAAGCTCATGTGTGAAGTTCACCACGATGACGGACTTCTTACCGTTGATTGTGTACTGGCTTTAGTAAGAAATTTGCATGGGAGCTATATCCTGCTTATCTGTGAAGCAAATAATACAGCATGCGGGCTGTAAACGTAACACCATACATCGACTAGCAATATGAAACATGCATTTGGATAGGCACTAAAACCGTTGTTTTCTTCAGTTCAAGTTTTATACAGATATGGATCTGATTGCAGAAAAAAAAGATTAGATTTTTTCGATGAAGGAGATGGCAAAACTTGTTACACTACTTATGATTACTATATTTGCTTGTCTATCACAGGAAATGTATTGAAGCTTACAAAACCATGTGGGTTGCCTTCATCCGCATTGCGCCGATACACACTTATTTTGATCTGCCCCACTGACTGTGTTTTTGGCCCCCATAACTGTCAAAGCTCTGCCATCTCCACTTAAAACCAAACTCATAAATTGCTCTAAATAAAGTTTAGCTTTCGTCCATTTTCAATGGTGGCCACATGGAACAGGGTAGTATGAGCGTCGTATAGACTGTTACGGTGGTCCTAATTGAACAGGGACCTTTACTTTGCCTATTTTAGTCATACTGCAGTCATATAGAATCACTTGTTCCAGTGTGGCAATACCAATCAGAAGAGCCTATGTAAGAACCACAAGGAACAAGCCCAATGGAAACATGGCAATCATTTCCCAAAAGTAGAGCCACCGCCATACAAAATACTGGACTAGACTAATGGCCAACTTGTGCGAGTGTTCTTTGGTATATAAAGTACTGCATTGGTGAACAGCTTGATGTGTTGTGGCAATGTCAGGGAACAAGTGTTCAAGGCTCAGCTATTCTGGGGACAACAGTAAGCTCCTGAGCAGCAACCTTTTGATTGGAGTGTTGCCTTAACGACAAGCCACATACACAAGGGTGACATCACTACACAGAGTAAAGAACAGTAATGGTGAAAGGAACATTTTCCACTTTATCCAGAAAGGAGGGAAAAATCAGCCCAATTAAGAAATGAGTGGAGTTGAAAAAAGGGATCGTAATAAATTATGTGACACAAGCCTTGCCAGTGTTGACATGCTGTAGTAAGTCTGGAGCCTTTAACGATGGCATGGAAGTCTGTCATTCACAACTTGACTTCTCTTTGAACTCTGGGCTGCAATAAAGTTGAAATCATACTAGTGGAAAATCAAAATGCTGTCTAGCACAGTGCTGTGAGCAGATGTCTGCACACTCACTGCTGCTTGTGGTAATATATTTTAATCAAAAAGGGGCTTTTAAATTGCAGGTGAATTACAAGATAGGAGAGGCTCAGTGCCCTCACAGTCCCTGCTTGCATGGTCACATACGTGCACACATATCCTCTTACAACTCGAAACTGCAGCGCCATGCCAGCCACAGCTGCCTCTCAAACCAGACAGACCCAGAAACCCCACCCCACTGCTAGCCACATAAGTCCGACATCAAAGTGTTTAATCTTGGAGATGTGCAGAGAGAAAGAGGAACAAGATGTAAACAAAAGGAAATACATGCAACCGACCATTTGATACAGTTTGAATTACAGGGGGTGGAGTATTGAGAGAACCTGCACACTTTGCAGTGGTCGAGGCCAAAGCTTCTTGATGTTTTGGTTGCAAACTAACTATTCAGCCTGTGCAAACACACCTTTTTAAATTCTAGAGATTTCATAGAGGCAGAGTATACATGGAACGAAAAATCTGGAGACAGGGAGAAGATGGAGAGAGTCTATGTAGCAGTTGAGAAGTTCATCCAGACATGACAGTGTGTCTTTCCTCTTCCCCTCTTTACCAGCCTCTCTTTCTCCTTCTCCTCACGCTGAATAACAGACAGAGAGAGCATCTGGTAGTAGTTATCACAAACCACGCTTTTTTTCACCCTTGCTGTCTCTCCCCCAAAGCATTTTTTTTTATAAAAGGGGGCCCTAAACAAAACACAAACAAGGTCTTGCTAACATTTTACAATGGTAACAAAACTAGGCCAGGGGGCTACCCTCCCACTGGCTTGTTCAGGTGAACCCGTTTTACGAGAATTCTTCAGCTGGGGGAGCGAAAGTTAAAGGGGGAGTTGAAGTTAAAGAGGAAGGGCAAGGAGAAGAGGGGGGGACAAAGCTCTTGGCACCCCCTTCCCTAATAAACTCTTGCCTTCGTCCAATCAACGAGGACTACAGAGAGTCAACTGTTCCAAATCCTAGCTGGTTATAAACTGGAATTGGGTGTAATGATTGCTTCAGGCTGCCCGTTTGGCTTGTAGAAGTGTGTGCATGGCTCACATATGGCTCGGCTAGCCCAACACTTGGGTATTACCTCAGAGTTGAAGAAGAGGGGACCGAAGGGATGAATGAGATGTGACTTCAAACAGAGTCAGAGTGCAAACTGCACCGCTTGACTTGGGACTCAGTGGACTGGCTGTCTGGCTTCCTCTGAATAGTGAATAAAAATCTGGTTGCAGCAGCTCTCATCTCATATTCTCGCTCTCACTTGTTTGGGGCGAAGTAACTGTAAATATTTTAGCAGTGGAAACACGACTGTCTTGTTGAGCAGAGTTTTCTATATTTAGCTCTACAGAGGTAGGCAGAAAAAGCCAACCTACCTGTTGATTACTACCATACTAGCACACCAGTGTGTGGTATGTGCACTTTAACAAACACAAATACCCATCACCGTCACTGCATGAGTGACCTTGAGATATGGAGACTAAACAGGATGTTTTACACAGCTTGAGCTGGCCACATGAAACTTTTTCTTTGGTTGGGTGTAAAACAGCCTCCAATCACAAGTCAGAGTCAAGTCTTAATGGTAAAGCTTCAGAGAATCCTGTTGAATACTCTAACTTCACTTGGAAACAGGACAAGGTAAATCCCATTAACACACACAAAAAAAAGATTTCTGGAATGACAAGTACTAGTTGCAAGTTATCAGTCAGAGACAGCAACTCTAGTGTTTTTCTCAACTAACCCTACACCACCTGTACTGCTGCCTAACAAAAAGGTACAAAGACCAAGGTATCATATTTCAATTAGGGGAAACAATCAGGCTTCCCTTTCAGCTCTGTGTGTCACCAAGAGTTCTCTCAGAGCCACTGCTCACCCACACACGGCTATTAATCTTAAACTGAACACACACCACATGGCCACAACTTATTATCATGTCTCTCGGTCTCTGTTAAGGCACACAGACTGACGAAACACTAAAAGAATGCCATCTATTCAGACATCAGTGACGCAAAAATGCAGCTTGACAAAGGCAGAGTAGAGACAGTTAACAAAAAGTGGCTCTCCACTTATTTTTCTTCCCTTTCTCTGATACCAGACAGTATTAAGAAGTCAACGAAGAAATGTTTACCCAATACCATTAAAAAGGGATATCATGAAACAAAATGAAAGTAGTATACATTTTTTGGAACTTTTGTCCCGAAGTTTTGAAATATTTAAAACATTAAATTTTGAACACAGATCCACATTTTAAAGAACTTTATTGAGAAACATGAATTTTAATTCAGCATACTGACTCCAGAAAGTGTAGTTTGAACCTCCTGTGATTCCATGTACATCTACAATTACACATATGTATAGTGTTTACAAAACAGCGCTCAAAAGGAGAACCGGAATCATACAGAGAATCAAAATGGACAAAATCCAAACATTACCCAATCCTGCTGAATAGATGTCACTGAATAAATTCAAACAGCCAAATCTAGTGTATTTTTACACAGATTATCTGCAAAACATATATTCAAGTATTCAACATCAAAAGTAACCTCTATGAATATTAACTAAATATCAGCAATGCCACTAAACGTATTTGATTATCTATAAGGCAATCTGATGTAACCACATAATCTGCCACCACAGAGAGACTTCTCCCAGTCCCATGAGAAAAAGTGATAAGTTAATGAATTATTGAGAGCACAGGGGCCAGCAGACAAAGAGCGAAAGTCATGCATCCCAGTCACTTCTTCACCCCATCTGCAGTCAAAGAATCCCCCCAAAGATTGATTCATTGTTAACGCAGCCTGACACCCTGTGTGAGGGAGAAAGAAAGTGGTAGATAAAAGGGACAGAGGATGGGGGACAGGGGGCTCTTTTTGCCAAGAATATGAGCAGAAGCACTTCATTGGACAGGTTCCCACAGTGGTCATTCTGCCACTTACAAAAATACCACATACGTGGGCTTGAGTAATGACATTCCATCAGACTCAAAATAAAGACAAGTTAGCTTATCTGACGTCTGAAGACTGCCAACAGCACCATTCACACTCGTTCATTCCAAGCTGCACGACATTTAAATGCCCACATTATTGAGATATCCCAGCCTATTTAATGAGTGGCCTGTATGAAATCATATAAGCAACCTAGTAGGTAGACCATGTAATATGACAAAAATACCTAGATCATTTCAGAGACTCTCACATGGAAATAAGCTTTGAACTGTAAATACCTGCAAGTATTGGCAGGGATGGCCCCAGGCAAAGAGAGCGACAGCACACCTAGACCTCAACTGTTTCAGTGGAATGACTAACTTACTACTCATTGTCTGCCTACACATGAGCACGCTTTTCAAGTATGCTGAGTGCTCAGTATACACCTTGTCGAGCACAGAGAAAGCAAACCTGGACTCTACCTGAACCCTTGGGGTGTTCATCCCCCTCTGCACTGAAACACATTTATCTCCCTCTGCCTGTCTGTCTGTCTCTCTCTCTCACACACACACACACACACATGCACCTAGATATGATTTATCTCGCGGTGAAGAGAAACATTTATCATCGTGTGATGGGCCATTATACCAACCATTACAATCACGGATACATAATCTCACTACAACCAAATAAATAACAGATGCTGTGGATTCTCCAGAGCAGCCACGCTGAGCTGGCCACTTCAAGTTTGGTTGTCAGCAGTGGAGGACAGTGATGCACTGGTCAACACAAGGTGGTTAATCGTGACCTGCAGCTGCTTAACATAATACATTTAACAAATTGGCTTGTTGCTATTTGTTAGACGGTACTGCTTTTTGTGTCAAATTAAAGGCAATAAAACTATTCCACAAACAAAATGTAGGTACACTAGTACACGAAATGTTTTTACCCTCCACTACATTAGGTTGGAGATAGACAACCGTAACAAACGAGGAATAAACAATTTTATTTTCATTTTGTTACCCAAGACGACTACTACGGTGTAACTAACGTTAGCTGTGAGAACACAGACGATTCCTGCAGCCGCATTTGTACCGAAACTGTAAGGTAAGTCAGGCCGTCTGGTAAAACAAAATATAGTGCCCAAAGATATTCAACTGTGTTGTTGACAATGTACACAGCCCACTAGCGCTGCAAAGTTAACATTAAACGACTTCACGCATAAGCAGTGTGGAGTATTAACAGCTAGGCTACTGCACCCCAGCGAACCGGAGAGACTGTATCTCGTAAACTTTGTAGCTAGCGGATAATGGAAACACCAACAAACACCGTTCCCGATAAGAATGGCACATTACCAAGCCATGCTTGACGTAAATTAATATATTATTTATAGTTTCGGAGCCAATAATACCATAACAAACATTCCATAACAAATAGACAGTGGTAAGGTGGTTCATTGTATCACGGTAGCTTAAAAAACCACAGCCTGCTCGGAAGCGGAGCAACACCAACTACCTCTGTGAACAATTTGCGCGTTCAAACGCACACTAGCATTAGTTCAAAACTTGGGTATAACCGAATCATAAACCAACTGCAGAAAACTCACCGGCTTCGACGCTTTCATTGAGTAGAGCAGTTTCTTTTACGCCTCTACAAACTCTCCGCCATCTTCGGCAGGACCGTGTTTGTTTAAATGCGAAACACTCCCAGAGCGGAGGGAGCCAGCTTGTAGCAGAGCGACAGGGCTTCTGGGTAATGCAGTTACTTTCCTTTTCAAGCCGCACAAAACCGCTTGACACGTTCTGCAAATGAACTACACGTACACCAATACCCATAGGTGATATGAGCAGCAGTCACTGATATTATTAGGGGAGATTTAAAAATGTATTTATAGGCTGGCAGAAAAGCAGCTTTATACAAATGACTTATCATACCCATAGAGTATTACGTTATTATGTTATTTAATGTACATATAATTACAAAAAAATATTTCACAGAATGTAAAGATTGTTTTTAAATATTCAACACAACACAAAGTGGGCATTTGGAATTTGTTTAAGGGAAACATGTATAAATTGTACGAGGTTGTAATGAAACACAGTGTAAAAAGCTGGCAGGCAATTTGGTAGGATCATATGATATGTAATGTGGCCTGAATTTAGCAGGAATAAATATAATTGCCAAATATTAATTTGCAAACATGATTTATGGTCTCTATTAAACAGAACACTCCATCCACTGCATCACATTTGGCCTTTTAGTACCTTGCAATTATGTCAGTTATAAAGTGACTGCCACTCACATATGCCGACATGTGCAGCCTGATACCTCATAGATTCAGGGTCCAGTGTCAGTTATGTCAATTGGAATGACTTTGGAGCCACCATGGCTCCTGAGTGGCCACAGAGGATGGAAGAAACTGTCTCCATGGTGATCTCTCGGGCATACTAGTTTTGAATTTTTACTATTGAGGAGAGAGTGAGGGCCAAAGATGGAGGAAGTGCAGCAGGATACGGGGATGAAGAGAGTAAAGAAGAGAAGAGGCAGTGTTAAAATCTCAACCTTTAAGGTGGAAAAAATGAAAGGGTGTATGCAGGATGGAAATATCCACACAGTTTATTTTAGCATAGCTGCTCAGAGGCCAGTGAAGTTCATTACCACTGTCACAGCATTTCATGACTTTCAGACTTAGCTATTGTTGGCAAGACAGAGTACTCCTTGGAGTGTTACACAACTTGTAAATTTGGATAATAAGTCATTCATACAATTATTCACAATATTGATGCCAAACATGATTGCATATCAATCCAGATCTATGCAGATTGCTTGCTAATGTTAGAGGATTTTGTAATTGTTCATGACATGATGAAATCACCAAAAGTAAAAAGCCTCGTGCATTTTTTGTTGCGTGTGTTTTTGGTCTGTTTGTATGTCTGAGTGAGAGAGAGCCTCAATTACATTCCATGGAGACCCAAAGAGGGGCCCAGTGGCCCTCTGTTTGTGCCCCTTCCCCCACAAAACATAGCAAACTGACCTCCCCCCTCAGTGAATGTGAGACACTTTATCCCATCCCCCCTCCCCACTCGGCCTCTCTACTTTGAAAGGACAGGAGATAACAGTTTGAAAGGACAGGAGATAGCCCCATAATCATTAATGTATTCAGATTGGTTTACCTGCAAACAGCTAACAGCATGCCTTTCTTTGCTCCAAACCCATTCCCATCCCCCAACTTCTCAACACTATGCAGATGCAATAAAGCACAAAAACATCTTGCATATCCACTATCAGCAATAACACAAGTTCTAACTAAACAAGATGACAGTAAAGAGACAGAGTGGGCCAATTTTTGAGATTTCATTTCCAAACTACTTATAAAATCTAACAGATATATTGTGTGTTTAAAAATGTTTACAAGTTTAAACATATAGTGTCTTATCAATTGTGTATGTAGTGCAGGAATGTAGTATAATTAATAGGAAAATCATTGTTTCCTCTGGCTTCTCTGCTGTAGTATCTACTCAACTATGAGCCTATAAGACTAGTCACTAAAACAGTGAAAACAGCAAGTTAGACCTATAAACGTAAAAAAAAAAAAAAAATGTGGGGATTTTTTTCTTTTCAGTAACCAGTCTGATTCTGATCCATGGCATATAATCTATAGTTTGACTGTGGAAAATGAAAAACAATTTGACATTTTTCTTTTAAAATGCCCTAAATCGCTACATGAAGATAGTCTGTTTTTAACCTTTGGAGATTTTTACATCAGAAACCACAAGTCAGTAAAGCATAGGCCTTGTGACTGATCACAGAAAGTATAAGTCTCAAACAGTGAATAAATAAACATTTTGCTTTACATAATTTTCTCCAGGTTAACTTTATAAATGTATACATTTTCAATGGCAGATCAATGTCATGGATTTTCGTGAAAATAAATAAAAATAATTGCGTATGCACTGACAAAAATTTAAAAAGGTTAGAAAAGCCTTCTAAAACCACATTTCCATGTATTTTATTCAAGGCCTTGAATCCCAGGAAGACTTGAAGGCTATTCAAGATCTGGCCTGAGCAGTGAAAGTCTAGCTTGGGCGCCATCTTGGGGACCCCAGGGCGTGTTACCAGTCGGCCAATTGAAAAGCTCACAGGTCATCGTCGAAGAGACTGACAAAGGTGACAGAATATTGTAATATATAGCTACGTTTTTATGTGACGTGGCACCAGAGTAATAATGTTTTAAAGTTAAAACTTCTGGTAAATGGACAGGCGAAGTGTTTTCAAGGCGTCGTTAGCCGAGTTATCCTTGTTTAAAGTAAAGGTGTCTTGGGCAGATGCTCATGGCTGATTAGTTAACTTGCTAACTCACTAGCTAATTAACTTAAAGTTACAAGTTAATTATGCAATGGACTAAAAGCTTCCCAATTTCATAAAATAACTTTAGTTGAAAATAGGAAACTCAACGTTATTCCCAGTTTATTCTGTCTCAAGTACACACATTTTTTATTAGGCGTGCCTTTGTAATTTAGTTAACTAGCAGTGTAGAGAGACAAGCTAACCTGAGTAAGACTAGCTTAACTTTTTATCTTTTAACATTAGGCACTGTACTAATGCCAAGTGGGATGAACACAGTTGGTATCCTTACTTTGCTGACACAACCCACACTGAGTCTTTCCAAGGCTATTTCCCACTAATTAAACTTTTTGAATTTTTAGTTTACCTTTCTGTCAAAGAGACTTTATATGCATTAACGTCAATGCACCATCTGTATTTAGCTGTAATGTGTCAGTGTGTGCATCTCTTCCTGGCCAGCACCCTGGCAGTGATGTCCAAAAGTAAGGGTGGGTAACCAAAGACAGGAACTGTCCCTGAAGGCCCCCAGGTTCACAGAGCGTCAATTGGTTTGACTAATTTTAAGGCCCCTGTTGTAGAGGGATCCTGTTACAAAATTTAGTTTTAAAACCTTTATTATGTCCTGTTGGCATTGTGCTTACATATGGCATATTTCTAAATAAGTTTGTGTTTGATCAATTTATCATACACAAGTTGACACACAGCAAAATTGAGGGCAGGAAGTATTCTAGCATAGGATTACTGTTTTGGGAAATATGATTAAGCACTTCGTAGCCTACTGTGCGTAATTTACAGTTGAGGGTGACAAGGTACATACATACACAGAGCACAGAGAGTGGGAGGATTGGGAGGCCAGTCCAGTCCTACAACTCATTTTTGCCCCTGGGCCCCCTTGCAGGTTAATCTGAACATGTCCAGAAGTCCATAGATAAATAAGGATTTGTTTGTTGGAATAATATTTCATACTTAACAGGTGGTTAACCCAGTGAGTGAATACATGATGACTACATTGATGTAGGCCTCACCCCATATAATATACTCCTATGCATCCCCTGCTTTATCATGGCAACAGATCTGTTTGCCTCTTTGGACAAAGGTTGTCAAATGGGCTTCTTGGTTAACTTCATATTTATTTGGTGCTTCTTGACATGAATACGTTTGAGGATCTCTGGGCTAGTGTGTACTGTGCTGTTCTAAACATTTCCCACAAGAGGTCACTGTTGTCTTTCTTCATGTAGAAGGAGAGGCCACAGTAAAACAGTGACTGCAGGCAGGTTCTTCTTTCTTAGCAGCCAAATCATATAAATGACCAAAAGCAGAGTAGAGTTTGCATTATTGCCATAACTACCAACTGAAACAAGCAATGACTTCCATTGTGTATCTTACATCTACAGAGACACAATCATTTGTTTTTCCCCTAAAACAAACAAAGCCAATATATATTGGATCAGCTTAATGCTTCCTGCTATGATGCATAACATGAATTAATAACAGAATGATTTAAGAAATGTGAAACAGATCAGTGGCTAATTTGCTTACAGCTGGTGTCACCCAAATGTCTTTGATAAGCACTTCTCAGATTTACATTTAAACTAGTGCTGCTATAATTGCCATGTAATTTTCGCAAGTTTTTCACAAAGTTTATGTTCAATCAATTATAAACATTTACCTTTAATATTGCATGAATTAGCCTACAAAGTTATGGTTATAAAATTTGAATTATCCGTTTATCTTTGGTAAATCCCTCCCTGCTGCTAACTGTCTCTGTGCTCATAGCTCTCTGGTTCTTACATTATGTGTGTGTGGGAACTGCACACACTTTGCATACGTGCACATGCAAACTGAACTGAAGTCACAAATCATTTCTAACACTGGAAATGAAAGAAAAATTACTTCTGTCTGTCAAATGGAGACAGGATTTATGTTTAATAGCTCATTTTTTGCAAAACAAAATGGTGGAAGTGAAAATAAAATTCAGATTAGGTGGGGGGAAAGAAAATATCATTCAACTTATGAGAAATACATTTTCAAAAGCAAAGTTCTAAGCTGTCCTAATATGTTTTTAATAATGTTAACATGTGCGCATGTGTCTCTTAAGATATACATTAGGCAAAATAAAGACAACATGAAGCTGCTATAATGGCCAGATTGCGATAAATACAGGAGAACTGTGCTTACAATGTATTGTGAGGTACCATACATGTTCTTGTACGTCATTGAAAGTCTTGTGAAAATCTTGTTGAATCATGCCCTATGGTGGAATGATACAACAGAAACTGAAAGTCATAGTTTCTGTAAAATGTCTAACCTTGACCTATCTAGACCCACATTGTTAACATGTGGTCACACCAGTTCAAAGGCCAGTTTCAGGCAAATCACACAGCACTGTAATTTGGTCTGCATTGTTAGCATTGTCGTTAAACCTTCATAGGTCAAAGAAACAGTACATTTCATCTGATGCTTGTTAACTTATTGCTTTTATTTATATAGCAGTTTTTATCTTTCCCATGATGGTTGGTTTAACTTGAGGGTGGGAACTACTGAGACAAGTTCCTCATTATGAATACAGCCACAGGCCTGTTCTTTGTGCTCACATCTGCTGGCTGCCCTCCACAGCTACACTAAAGGCCTTCTTTATAGCAAGTTTATGAGACACCAACAGCTGTCTGTTGGTGTCTACTGTCAGACAGCTATACAGTCTTTTTGGTAGATGGCACAACTAGGTGTGCAGTGGCTGATTATTTTGATCTGGGCCTAGCTCCTCTTTCTTTGAGCGCTGCGTTCCAGCTTGCCTGTGCTAAACAAAAGACAAGCAGCCAGGAAATGCACTAGCCAATCAGCAGCTGCCTTACATTTTGTCAGCATGCATGGCCAGTCTCAGCACGTCTTATATCAGAGCAGTGAGTCGGACAGCTTTGAGAGCCGTGGCTGTGCTCTGAGCAGCAGGGTGAGGGCTGACAGGGCTGTCCTCCATGTTTTAATAAGCATTGACATATCACACAGAGTTTTTAGCCATGCATCCACAGAGGTAAGCCTAATTTTCATTCTTTCACATATACTACTCTGTTGATAAGGCACCAGCCACTGTGTGTGAACCGTGCCTGAGTAATAATACAGGTTTGTCTGACAGACTGGGGGAGGGGGAAGAGTATTTGTCACCCCACAGCATAGGAGTGGAGCTTGGAAGGAGAGCATAGCATGGTACAGTACAACAGACTGCCTCAGCTAACTGGGTGGCTGTCTGGACACATACAGTAGGGGGCCACAGGTCAAGTGTAAGGTCATTGTGTATTCATAGTGTACTGACTGAGAAAACCTGCTTTCTTTTGTCAAGATCAAAAGAGGATTGAGTTTTTGTGGCTGCCCCTGGCCTGTGCTGTCAAGATGGCAAGCCTGGTGAGCGATCCAAGGCAGGATGGGAGAGACAGGGAGCAGTGCAGAGGGGAGTCCCCAGAGGAATTAACAGATGGTAAACTGACAGCACAGCAAGTTTAATTTAGGCCTCAAACTGTCATGGGAGCAAGGCAGGAGGGCACTGTTGTTAATTGTTTGCCAGACTAACATGGCAATGAAGAACAGACTAAATTGTCTAGTTGCCTAATTTTTCTACTTCTCCCAAAACCCAGTTCACCTCAACATAATACCCTTTTTTACTTGGTGAATAAAAAAACCCCATGCTTTTAACAGGCCTAATCCTGTAAGCTGCTCACCAGTTTTGTAGAATACCAATTATCTACGGACTAAATATGCCGTAGAAGCTTATTTATCACAGGGTTGGAGGAATTGCCTTAGCCTAATGGTGTGCACTGCCTCCCTGTGTTGTTCTCTGCTGCCGAGTGTCAGCCATTTTAGAGAGCTTCCCCTTTCTGTCCCTCTGCTCCAAGCACACTGAGTATTTGTATGTAAGAGAGAAGGAAAGAAGAAGGGAAGGACTTCCTCTGAAAAGGCTCTGCATAGAAACCTCATCTCATCCAGAGAGGCTTGAAAACCTGTTTGAAGTCGACCAGGTTAGATTGAATTCTGTTTATATTTAATGATGTTGGTGTTGGTTTTCTATATGCATGAATCAGATAAAAAATGATTACATTTAATTCATGATTGTATCTATTTCTGCCAGCTTATCAATAGTGTTATGTTATTTTTGAACATTTCACATCTTCCAGGTAGAAAATGTGATATGTGTTTTATCATTATTAGTGGATGATGTCTGACAAAGGCTCTATCTGAAATATAACCAGGGGAACTATGGCCTGGATATAATGGCGCACATAATGTTGCTTGATCAGGGTTCAGGAGCAGTCTGCATTGACTGAAACAGCAAATCCTCCCCTCAGTGTTTTGTGAATGGTGCTTGGTAATTCATCTAATCCCTTTATTCCACTATGGTGTAAGGATTGGTGTAGGCACACTTAAATCTGCATTACACCGACACACACAGCATATTTAGTTTGGTGCCTGACTTTAAAATATCCACCAGTTGACCTTCTCACACCTGTGTGGATGTAATTGGCCATGACATTTTGGCCTGGTTGTGTTTCTGTTTAGAAGGATGGTTTAGAGTTGTGTTGCACTTTATATGTGCCAATGTGTTTTAATTGTGTGCATTGCTTATATACATGGTTTGAAGTTCTATAGTTTAGAGTTTATAGATTACATGCATATATAAGGAACTTTATATATATAAAGAACTTCCATAGAAAGATGGAAAAATGTATAGCTTTGCTATACAGTTGTTTTTCATGTTTTTTTTCAGCTTACTGTTGCTCACACTCAGATCTCCAGGCAGATATTGATTGTGAGACAGCATAATATGCTGAAGAAGCATTGGAGAGAGAGCGAGGGAGTGGGTTATGCCTTCTGTGCTTTCTGGGAGGCCTGTGACATTTCCAGTCCAGTCTTTGTGTCCGGTATTAGGGCCCATGCTGCATATCAACATGCTGGGCCACATAATAAGCTGCATGTGGTCCTTTACAGCAGATTTGACTGGTGCCGTGTGTACGTGCTGTGTGTGTGGTGCGCACAGTGGTCAGGGCGAGAGAGAGAGAGAGAGAGAGTGTGTGTTCAAAATGGATGCCACACACATACACTGGCTGAGAGCACAGCGAGGGAGGGAATCTGATCCTATCCCCATCAAGCCTGTAGAGCTGCATCTTACATGTGTGATAAAAGGCACACAGCCGCTATGTCTGTATGGGTTTAAAGGGTGTGAGGGACTTGGTTTTCAGGAGGATTTTAGCAACAGTGAGGAGCAGTCCTCTCTGCATTGCAGCACTGTGGCTGAGGAGAGCGGGGAGAAGAGAGCCTGTGTGGCACACCGAGCTGAGCATCCAATCAGGCACCTCCATGTGGGGCTCAAGCCAATCGGCAGCGTGCAGCCGAGGTTAAAGATTGACAATTGCAGGAGAGAGCAGAAGGGAGAGAAGGCCTTCTGGGAAACCTGGACCCATCTTTACCCTCATCCCCTACGGCCTCAATAATTGAAAAAGATTAAAGAATAGGCTGAAGAATCTGTATATGAGAAAGGAAAAAGGTATGCTGTTGATTTCCTACATTGAAGCATGGGTTTTATGGCAGTGGTGGGTGTGGAAAGGGATGTATCAGTAGGTTACAAAAGGCTGCATCGTGAGCTCTGTGGTCTTTGATTTAAAAATGTTTTTGTCAGGATGGGCAGCATTGATTTTCTTCCTTGTGCATGTCCCTGTCTTTCTCTTTGTCTTTTGTTGCTGTATTTCCTGCCCTGGACAGGATAGGATGTTGCTGGGGTAGATTGTCTGAGGCTGTCCAGACAGGTTAGATGAGGAGGCCAGTAAAGCCATTTCACTGCACTCCTGTCTGTCTCTGCAGATGTGCTGTGTTCCTGTCTGTCATTTCATCCTTCTGTAGTGAGGGAAGAGGAGGGGTGGGGGT
>LKNJ01000694.1:8575-91742 GCA_002120245.1 Maccullochella peelii
GGGGGGGGGGGGGGGGGGGGACTCCTGACATGGGATGATAAATGTATGGCAGAGGTGGAAATGGTTTCCACCTGATTTGATATGGAACGCTCTGCCTGTCCCTCTTAATCTCACAGACTTGGTAACATATTCATTGGCACTGTCAGACACATTGCTTTATGGGCTAAAGGTGGGGAGTATTGCCACATGTGCTCATCTGTATAGAGACCCGTGTGCAACTTTTGGCATTTCCATACAGCACACACTGAGTGTTGTATACACACAGAGCCATACAGGGGCTTTTAGGCCATGCAGGCATTGATATATCATTTGTATATTTAAACAATATTGATGTTTTCAAGGTAGACTCAGGTGCAAACACACATTCAGATTGTTTAAAGTTAACATTATGACTGAAGTGACCAAGTCTTAAAGCTGTTAACTAGCTGCAGGCATAAACAGATTCTCATTAGACAGTCTGTCTTTACATATGTATCTGTCTCTTTCTAGATCTATGTGGAGAGCTAGGTAAGCTGATATAGAGAGGCTGCAGAGGCCCCAGCTGACCTGGGCTCTGCTGTGCTATGAATGTTTTATCACATCACCTCTGCAACCGTTGCTCTCCACTCTGCCCCCCCTCCCATCATCACACTGCAAAAATAACCATATAAAAAGGCGGAACATTAAAGAACATTTTAACATTAATAAATCATTACCATATTAATAACGAGGCATTAGTGTCATTTGTCACCATTGCCAAGAAGACCATCATCACCCTCTACCAGCCATTTGAACTACTCTTTTAGTTTCTTCCCGCATTGTGATAGGATCTTAATATGCTAATTCAGTTTTAAGTCACTTTTTGCAAGGGAGGACTTGCTAGCTACAGCTACTACTTGTAGCTTTTGCCGGACAGCTCAAGTTAGCAGGAACAGGTGGAGGTTAAGTGACCTTTCAACTTGGCTGATCCGATCGCATTTCCGATCACAATGCAATCTGTTTGCATTTATACCTTGCAGTACCATGCAAGTTTTTCCTTATCCAGACAGGATATCCAGATACAGATCATGATTATGTTAATGCCAGATGTAAATGGGGTCAAATGGCAGATGGCTAAATTAGGATGAAGCAGATGGAAACATTCAAATTTTCTCTACAAAATAAACAGAGAGAGAAAGCAACAGTGAACCAATGGACTATTTTTTGCTTATTTTAAGCAGTAATAGCTGTATTGTGCCAACTTACAGGATGTCTACGCAGGATGATTTTCAGCTGCATTTTTCAGTCATCTGTCTCATGTATGTCTGATGAAGCACATTGCTTGCTTGCTTGAAGCACGTGTTTTTATTTTTTCATATGCATAACCATAGAACAAATTATCTTTTTAGGTTACAAGTCCATTTTCTTCCGACTTACATGTGTGATGATAACCAGTGTTACCTTGACTTGACGAGGGAGCGGCGGTCACTTTTTTAGTTTGGCAAATCCCGTCTGCATCGGAGCCAAGAGGCTGCACTGTGGACACAGGTCCAGCAGCCGGTATGCTAAAGCAGTCAAACAAGCTGCAATGCGTCACATTCAGAGAATGTTGTGTTTGTTCTCTGAATGAATGAATGAATGAATGAATGAATGTATGTATGTATGTATGTATGTAAATTTACCTAGTTACGCAACTGACTCCTAGAAATGTCTCTTTCACGAGATGTGGGTTCCCTCTGCTTGTTTATTGTATTTTGTCTCCTTTTGTGTTTGTGTTCTGTCTGTAACCATGTTTTTATTTATGCTGCTGCTGACCGTCTTGGCCAGGTCTCCCTTGAAAAACAGATGCTTAATCTCAGTGGGACTCTCCTGGTTAAATTAAAAAAAAAAAAAAAAAAGGTTTCTAATCCAAATCTGATCTGTAAACAGTAACACTGTTACTGTTCTAAAGTCGGATGTTCCAGTGTGTGGTTTGTTTTTGTTGCTTTGAGAAACGACATGCTATCAGAGAAACAGGGGCCTAATGGAGAAAAAGAAGAAATATGGTGGATGTCCCTCCATGTGCATTCGTTAATTCTCTGTAAAAGTAAGAGGAGAGGGTTCAAAATCCCCCCTTGTTTTGATTTCCTCCCTGTTAGCAGGCCTGGATGGAAAGGAGGAGGACAATGAGGGACTGAGAGCGAGAGAGAGAGTTGGAGAAAATGACAAGCAGGATAAAGAGTCACCCCAAGCCCACCCACAACTGTGTAAACCATCCAGCAACACCAACACATCTTCACAAGCCGTATTCAAATGCCTCTCTTCTTAACCTCCAGTCATTCTTGACACCGCTGTCACTCCGTCCCGTGGCCGTCCGGAGAGAAGGTGTGGTGTTCAATTATCCCTCTCTTTACAGGACGAGTGCGGCGACCTTGGCCACCCCGGCTTAACTTTAAATGAATAACAGAGGGGGCTTTTATGTGAAATGTGAAACAGTACAGCACATGACAGGCAATTACTCTTGGTGATGTCACTCTGTCAAGGGGTCACTCCCGCCACCATTGTTGTTATGCGCTGCTCCTCCCGTTCGCCCGACTTTTGATAGACATTTCTTTAGAGTTTAGGCCGAGCGTTGCTGGCAGTTTGTGGCTGCGTCTGGACAGAAACTCAATATGGGCCAGTACTTGTATGAATGAACTTGGAGAAAGAGACAGAGGGAGGGGAAAAGAATGCAATGGAGGGCGAGGGAGTGAGACAACAGCTTTAAAAGTGACACAGAGGGAGAGAGATTAAAAAAATGACTCCCAAAGACTTAGACTATAGTCGTTGTTCTGGGGTTGTAGCAAAATCAAGCCATGGTTTATTCATGCCAATGTCTTTTAATTTCTATTTACATGCATAACATATTATTCCACAGTTAGCCCCGTCCAAGTCCTCCGAGACATCTCGGACTGCCTGATGAAATTTTGAGTGACAGCGGAACACCACGGCTGATTTCAAAAGCACTGCATGCATCATTTAGGGAGAAAAAGAAAGCCCTGCTGTTTTATAAATACAAACACAAGCAGGCGTCTTAAGAACATGCGCAGCGGCATCCTTTTTTGAATTTTTGTCAACGTAACTGCATCTCATTTCCCTGTCGGGCATCGGATTGCTGCTCATCTCTTCCATAAAGAGCAGAGAGAATTTGCAAAAACGGGAGGAGCTCTTTTCCCCTTGGCCCCAATTAAAACTTCCTTTGGCAAAGTGGCAGCTTTTTATCCCTCGCTTTCCCAGTGTTTTTTTTTTTGCCACATCTCCTAACAAACTGCAGGAAAGAAGCAGTGAAAGCAGGCTATTAGAAACTAAGAGCCAAGTGAGGGAGGAAGGAGGGGACGTGATAGGCTAGAAGACAGAAAGAGCAAGAAAGCTATTAGTCCCGCATTAGTCAGAAATTATGGAATAATTTCAAATGTTAAAACTCCATATCTGGTATTCAGAGTCATTATTATACGGTTTGCTTGAACCTTAGGGAATGAGTGGACGGCTTATGTAGAACAAGAACGACAACTAGTGAATGGAGGAGAGTTTATAATGCCAAGAAACGGCTGCGAGAGGTCCTTTAAGTTGAGCTATGACGGAGCTATGAGTGTACAGTGGCTATGTGAAGCAGAAGTGATTTCTAGCTCAACATGCAGATCGACATTTTGTCATATTTCAAACACTGTAGAGATTTTGATCCAGTTGTGAGCTTACTGCTGATCCTAACAGAGCGCACACACCCAGATGTTTATATTCACAGCATGACGCTCCAGTTCAGGCTGGAACTGAAATTTTAGCTGACTGATTTAGTGCGGGTATACACGCAGCGCCGATCTATATTTGGGTATTCACATTGATGCTTGCACATCTCACAGAGTTACACTTCCAGTACAGTCAACTTAAAAAATCCCTACATGTTCCTGCTTCTTTGATGAGAGGCAGGGCGCTGTGTGATGGTTAGTTATGCTTGTGGGGTTTGGATGGCTGGCTAGATGTCTGTGCTTTCTTTTCGCTATCTTCGTAAGCCAACAGCTCAGCTTGTTGTTCCTCAGAATACAAAGTTTCCAGCTGGACCAGACCATCAGATTCAATTACCGAGCACAAAGCCCACAGCAGCACAAAACCCGCAGCATTCAATAACAGATGGAAATAAATAATGTGATTTTACAAAAAGAAAGGGGAGCTCTAAGATAGTGGTACTGGCTCATGAAGTATTTTGATTAAAAAATATCCACTGATTGCTTTCTATCTATCCATGTTTCTATCCCATTTCATTTTTGTGCGATTTGCAGCAGTCTTAAGAGCTGAAAGAATAAAGACTCACGGCTGGAGCCAAATATCATTTTGTTCCTGTGAACTTGTTGGAATTGGACATAACTTTAACTTTTTCTGAGGAAATTACAAATTGGGCTGAAAAGGTTTTTTTTTTTTTTTTTTTTTTAAAAAGCTGTCACCAGCCATGTCCATGGCTTATTGTTAACTGTGGTTTTCATTGTGAACCCATCTAGAAATTAAACAAAAAATAATTTTAAAATACCAAATTTTAAGAGCGGCTTCACAAAACGGAATGCTCGTCTTCTTAGAGAGTCAAACCTTTGCGTATTTATAAAACATTGGAATATTTCTGAACAAAATACTGTGTTACAATGAAATCTGAAAGACAAGGCGGCAACCTTTCACAGAATAGCACCAATATCAAAATGAAAACTAAATGTAGTGTACTTCAGGCATCTAGCTTTCGCCTCCGAGCATCCCTTTAATCACACATTTGAAAACACATTCATCCCACTCATCAATCAACATGCTACAAAGGACGATGTAAATGGACTTTGGTAAGTAATGTTGGTCTACATGAAAAATCACTGAATAAATCCTCTCACATAATCTTAGTTTTGACACTAGGAAATCAAACCCAGAAGTCCGAGCTTCACACTGAATGACAAACTAGAGTCGGAATCAAATTCACAGTGAACACCAGCATGTGAAACTCAAGAAAGGCCAACATTTATCTGAACTTTCCTGTATCGCCGCTGCTCTTCCAAACGCTCCACTGTAGCTCTCTACGGCATGTAAACACGCCATCAGTTTGAGATTGACATATTAACGACATTGATCCACAGCTATTTCACTCCAGCGCAGATAAGAGCGCCACCATTGCTCCACATAAATGAAATCAGGGACCATATCTCACACTGGTACATGACGCATTATGAAATATAGAGTCAACCATGCAAGCTGGGTTGGCAATGAAATGTGTGTGTGTGAGTGTGCGTGTCACAGGGAATGTGACAGCAGGGATCAGATAGCAGTGAATGCATCCCAGACTGGATTTAGAGTCTGCCTGATATAAGGGTGGAAGGGAGAGATTGTCTCAGAGATTTATTGACTGCACCGCTTGTGTAAGCACTAGTGGCGCTTCAGGCAGCAAAAGGAAACTGTTATGCTTTGTGTTTCTGCAATTCCAAACTCATATTGGATTGGACTTCTTTCGCACAGCTTGATGAAGCAAAGATGACCCTCGTGTAATGTCCTGTAACACAATACTCTCTGCAGGGCTGAATTTCCTCGCAAAACATGCAATCATATTCCAAGCTTGAATTGAACAGTCTCCTCAAAAGTCTGTCCCTTAAAGCCACTGATTTGCACCTTGTCAGCAAGTAATTACAGTTGTCAGAGCCACACTCGATCAAGTCGGCGTCCACACTACGCCAGCCCTTTGTGATGGTTCGGCAAAGGGCATTTCAGAACGTAGGGCCTCTGAATCCTGTCACTTAAGATTAATCCGTGCCACTCTAACTTCACTGGTGATGGGGCAGGAGGATAAACTGCATGCCTCAGGGAGAAAGACGGGTAAAGAGAATGGAGAATTTAGTCTTGGCAGCGGGAGCTATAAAAAAGTAGATAAGAAAGAAAAGGTTGCATGAGAATAAAGAAAAAGTACACTGGTTATACTGTTGCCTTTCTGCATGCTAGAGTGTACTGCGTGAGAACTATGCACAGCCCTCCATGTGTGCTTGCCTTGCATAACGACACAGTTTGTCACCAGGACTTTATGTCCTAACAAGTCTTTGCCTGTAGTCAGATTGAGGCAAAGGCCTCGAATGGACAAGCAGCCTGGAGAGAGTCCGATTAGCTACAAGAGGCCGAGCCCTCGGCAGACCTTTCCCAAGACCTTATCCTGTCTCCCTCCTCTCGCTACTGGAGACAGCTGAAGAGAAAGCCTTAGGTGTCTGGCCCTGAATGTAGAATAGTCATCTAGCAGTAAACACCAGGGAGCTTTACTTAGCCGACATTGCATCACGTTTTTCCATATACATGTATGCATGGAAACAGCCCCACAGGTATGCATTTCCTTATTTGCAGTCCCTCTCCAGTTTATTTCTACACATTGTTTGCTAGGCAGATTGCCTAAGAGTCATAGATGGCATGTGCACATTACCATCAAGGTGGCGCTCCACAAACACATTTGAGGAAACACACAGAATAATGCACAAGTCCTAGTAATCAGTTCCTCAACCTCTCGTCACCCTCTGATTTCCTCCCCTGCCACTCCCTATTACCTCCACCACCAGGAAACTTATACATCAAGCTCAGTAAATGGCTAGAATACTAAATAGGTTTAGGTCTATATGGGCTCTGCCGCAAAAACAGTTGAATTATACATGCATTTGGAGATCACAGGTGAGTATGTGCATGCAGAGGGAGAGAAAAACAAAGCAGCAAAGGTCGGAGGTCCACTATGTAGAATCAGCTGTCAATTACGCTGGCCTCCTATTCATCTACTCCTCTCCCTGTCTCTGGTGCCCTCTGTCAACTGCACTTGTTGAATTTGGATGCATTATTGTTTGTTCCCTCCCACCACCTCGCTCGCTTGGTCCCCCTGATTGCAATCGGAGTTCCAGCCTTCCGGCATTAAGTATGCAAGCCCTGCTGCATGCGGTGCATTCGCTATCAGCAATCAGCAAATGCCACCATCTCTTGCCTTTTTCCTACAGACGGGATAAAAAAAATAAATAAAAAAAAACTAACACATACAAACAGACAGAAAGCCGAACACTGACGGGGGAAAAAAATGTATGTCGACGAATGCAGACATGGAGGCATGCAATTACACGCACACACACACCTGTCATTGTGCAACTCAGGTGCTTAAAATAACAAAAGCCCCGTTACCTCATTATCTCAATACATAGCCTTGAATCTGTACCTTACGAAAAGGTCATCAAAGAGTCTTTTTTTGAACTTGACTTTTACGTGGCCTTTACAAAAAACTACTGCTAAAGTTACAGCTGGTCTGCACTCATGAACGTTTGACTTTGCTAAACCTGGCTTACACACAAAAACAGTTAAAAACAATGCTTAATTATTGAAATTTAACAACTGTTTGGACATTTTCTTAACAAACCTTGCAGAATTACAGAAAACTAGAGGTGTGTTTCTTGACAGGTTCATGAGGTTGCTGTCTAAACCTCTTTTTAGGAAGCGTAACACAACCAAGTGAGAGATTCTGGTGGTTTGCAGAGATTAAAGACATTTTTTTCCAGACAGGTTCATGTTGTCTGTCATTTAACGAAAACATCAGCGCTTGCACTTTTATCTTCTGAACAGGCAGACATCACTACTGATCACAGCTACAGAGAGAAGCATCTACAGATCAATCAGTTCAATCTCACACACTGATGAGCTCAACGTATACCTCCAACTGTGGCAGCTACAGTCGAGCCTGCATTTAAATAACTTTGCTTCAAAGTTGCACAGTTGAGTAGGTTAGTGTACTTTGCTTTCTAAGAGAAACACATACAATGAACGAATCACTTAAAGAACAAAGTACACAAGACGAAAAGTATCTGAGCAAAAGCAGTGATTTAATTCCTTGATTGAACTCAAAATTCTGGTGATGGATATTTATTTTAAATCAAAAAGCGTAGGCAAAGTAGGACATTTTGGGAAATAATATATTTTCTTTCTTGCTGAGATTTAGTTGAAAAGACTGTTACCACTCATGTCTGTGTGGCAAGTATGAAGCAAGCGCTAGCAGCCATTTACCTTAGCTTAGAATAAAGACTGGAAACTGGGGGAAACAGCTAACCTGGCTCTGTCCAAACATAATGAAATCAGCCTACCAGCACCTTTAAGCGTCACTAATTAACATGCTATATCTTGTTTGTCTAATCCATACAAACGGGGGATTATTTCTTGGCTGGACAGGGTATCATGTCATCGTGAGGTTGCCAGGCAACCAGTGGAGACTCCAGGAAATTACTGCGCCTGGCTAAGAAATAGTCCGACACATAACCCCCTAAATCCACAGCTTGTCATTTTTACGCTTCACTTTTTGTACAGATTAAACAAACAAGGTACAGCAAGTTAATTGGTGAGCTTTAGAGGTGCCAAGTTTCTAGTCTTTATGCTAAGCTAACTGGCTGCAGCGACATATGTACTCCACAGACATGAGAGTGGTATAATTCTCTCATCTAACCTAAATAAGGAATTAAGCGTATTTCCAAAAACGTCACAAAACCTTTCCTTTAAAACTTCTCCACAGCAAAGTGGCATGCACATATACAGAGGCCTGGCATACCACTTTGATCTGCCGACAATAGGAGAGTAGCTTAGGGATAATGGTGAGATCACCTCTCCAAACCCTGCTCGTCCACTCACTGGAATATCACTCTGGCAGTAGTCAATGGGCAAAGCTTTGTACCAAGAGTCAATAGTGGAAAAGGGCAGCACTGAAAAGAAAGCATTATTGAGTCAATGATTTAACCATTACTGTGAGATTAGCATTACTTGAATTACGTGGTTCAATGCTGAGTCTAAACAAGGACTATATGCCCGAGACACGCTCTTGTTAATCAAGGTTGTAAGTCAGCGGGTGGAGCGTTTGTTGTACGCTGCGAAAGAATAGCCAATGCCTTTGTTTTGCTTAGCAGTTTGACCCCAGAGATGGACTTGGCTCGCTTGTTGTCAGAGAGACTGGAGGGTAGCGCTGGCATTCAGACCGGATTCCTTGGCAGCCGTTTCACTCAGCAGGGATCAGCTGTCTGCCAGAACAGATTACACCTGGGATACTGACGCCGTCTCCGGAGAGTGTTTTGACAGCTGACCCCGAAAAAGCGATCTCTCATGGAAACACCAGTGCACCACAGAGGAGCAGAGTACATTAGTTTGAAGTGTGAGGATTGCATGCATCCAATAGGAGCTAAGTCGGGAACACATCCTTGAATATTTACTGAGAATTGACATAGCCTGGAGGTGCTTCAAAGAGTTGGTGGCAATACACAACCTTTTTGTTATTACATTCTCAAACATCAGCATTCATTTACGTGTCTTGCATCAGATTTATAATACCATGATGTACAGTGTGTTAATTTACCTCACAAAGCCCGACCAGTGCACAAAAAAGGGGATCTACTTAGCAAATAAAAAGATAGGTAAATACGCTGTAGGTGGTTCTACATCCCTGTAAACAATCTTCCTCCACATATACTTTAATTTATAACTCCTGTTTGAATTAATATGTTGCATGCATACTGTATGCATGGGTGTGAGTGCATACTTATTTTGAGAGGTCAGAGATGCATTGCCCCTGTCTTATTTCTTCACAGGTAAGAAAGGAACAAAGAATGGCTGCTAATTAAGTAGCTCATGTCTTGTGTGTGTACACACGTTTGGCCACATAACACTTCTTGCACATTGTCGGTTTCCGAAGCTAATCAGATACGTGCTGAAGTGGAGGAAACGCTCAGGCGGCACACCTCCTGCTAATCACAGAGAGCAACAGAGCTAAAGTTAGACGGGAAGAAAGGGACAGAGAGAAATCCGACGAAGATTAAAAACAAAGGAATGCACACACCTGCCTACTGGAATGGCGTGACCCTAACTGCTAATGAACAGAGAGCTCATACACAGCCAATTAGTAGAGGTGCTTGTTAAACCAGCCACTTAACGCACCCTGTGTCAGGATAGATTGGCCTTTCATGGCTGCTTTGGGTTTATTGATGCTGCTGACGAGTGCATTAAGAGAGGAAAAATGCCTTGGGCCTAACCGAGCCCCCTTCTCTACTGTGGTATTCTGCCATGTCATTTTTAGTGAGCAAATAAATTAAGGTCAGCCGGCTAAGCAGCAACCACAAACCACTCATCCGTTGTTTACTTGCTGCTTCAGTTTTTGCCTGTAAGCAGCTTTGAGAGAAAGGGAAAGAACGAAGAAGAGGGCAGTGGAGATGCTTGAGGGGGTGGAGGGGTGGAACAGTGAATTAGAGATAGATGGGGTTAGAGGGTGAAGCTGTGAGGCACTGCAGAGCAGCAAATCCACAGGAAAAGGGGACGATGGGAAGAAGCAGCTGGAGTTAAGGTTGAGAGCTAGGCTGATAAGAAAACAGGTGAATTGGAAGGAGGAGGCAGAAGAGAAGAGAAGGTGGAAGAGGAGAGACATCCATAAAGATAAGTCAGAGGGGATGAATAGTGTAGACAAACCAGCACGGAGAAGTAGAGTAGGGCGGGGAGGACTTGGCACAGCAGAGGGAGGATAGAGGCAGCACCGTGGTGAGACGCCTCATGGTAGGATGAGGCATCTTATCCCCTGGAGAGTGAAGGAGAGGGGCCAGACAACCCTGCTGATTGACTGGCAGTGTCTCGGCCTGTCATTCACCATCCACTCACACTCATCAACACTGGCTGGGCTCCCCGCAATGAAGCCAAAGGCAGAAAGCAGCACTGCACAATAAGATTCACCCACATAAAGCTGTTCTGTGCCAAACGTCTGTGCTGCATAAAAGGAGCTTTCAAAAAATATGTGATTTCCTACGTCCTCAGCTCTTTCTCAATAAACATCCATGTTATTCTGGCAAGACATCTGAGAGCTGTGTCAACCATTTCTGATATAAACAAACAACATTCAATTTGCCATCATCTCAGGGAAAGAAATGGCCTGCAAACACTTGTTTTAACTTGTAAAAAAGAAAGAAAAAATACTTCCACATGCCAAGTCAACCTGAAATCAGCTACTGGTACAATTAGAAACACCTTTTCCTTGTTGCAGTCTCCCCTCACCAAGTTCAGTAAGAGTTACAGTGAAGTTAAACAACCTCCATTTTCCACCCCCTTTCCTTGTTCCACAAACAGTAAATATGTGGCTATTAATTACCGTGCAGCCTCTGCTGCTGAATCCAGGCATCCTGAATACAGTATGGCAGTATGACTCACCAGATTGGCGCTGTCCAAGGTGCTGCCAGAGAGAATACATCACACTTCTCAACACTGCAACCCACCAGTAGCATCTGGGGGACTGGTATATTAGGACTGCCCTCTAGTGGTCATTACACATTTTACTGCACAATTCATATAGGTCTCCATCACCATCTGGTGGGGAGGGGAGACATTACACCTTTTTTTTTCTTCTTCTTCTTACAGGCCTGTGCTTGACTGTGTAAACAGGGAGGTGATGTGTCTCTACACCCACTGACATTGTAAGTAAGATTATGATGATGAAGGATGCAAACCAGTGTCTTCAGTGATGAGAAAATACAAGAAGTGAATTCACAGTTTTCACAATTTTATATCAGATGATGTTAAAGACTTTGAATGTCTGTAATATGGGCCACTGATCACTGGATTGCAATGAAACAATGGACAACATTAACATGAAACTAGAAAATAGGGGTGGGAATATTTAGGAATCCTACGATTCGATTTGATTCAGATTCTTGGTGTGATGATGAAGGTCACTCTGACCAAACCAGAAAATAAAAATAAAAGCATGCGAGTATGGAGTATAAGTAGTGGAGAACAGCTTCCCTCAAACATTAGTACCGGGGAAAGCCATAGTTATCCAAAACACTGTAGAGGCACAGGTCTTTTGAAATAAAATGGACTGTGGATTGAGTTTTTTTCCCCCCTACACGACAGCAGTTGGCTGGGAGCTTTGTCAAGTGTGGCAGTGTGAGTGGGTCAGCTGGTCTCGTTTTTTTAGTGCTGAGATCGGTGCTCCACTCTGCTAACGTTAGCGTCTGGGTGATGGGGTACAAAGTATCCACAAAAAAACTTCACCTTTGTATTAAATCCAACATGCGCCCAAACGTGTGCCTTTTTTGAAGATAACTCGTCCGGTAGATCGTCCGGATGCTGCACTGTGCTCTTGCAGTTGAGCCTTCATCATTCGCTCAACTATACTTTTATTAACGACATACAAAAAGTGATTTTTTTTTGGCATTTGTGAATCAATTCAGAATCACAGAGGTTACGAATCGTGAATCAATCAAAACATGAATTCTGAACAAAGTTGAATTTGCAGTTGGAAATGCTGCAAGAAATTTAAGTTTCAGTTCAGGTGAAAGCAATGAGTGAAGTTGAAGGTTCAGTTTAAGTCCAAGCACTGAAAGGAGTTGAAGTGTAACTGATGAACTGAGCTGAAAGTGGAAGTTGAAGTGTATAAACTGAACTAACAAACATGGCAGTTAAAGTGTCAGCCTTGGCTGCTGTGTACGAACGGCGTGGGAGAACTGAAGAAGTGTTTTTGTTATGGTTCAAAGGGATGCAAGAGTTTGCCTTGCTTAAAAGTGAGCACACTAATTCTTTCACTACATGTTCCAGTCTGTGTGTCCCTACCAACAGCTTCCAAAGTTGGGTGCAGGGTCATAACGAGAACATTGAAAATACTGGCGTCATGAATCTAAATTGCTCCAATGCACCCAACCCCCATTGAAATGTTTGAGAAGAAAAAAAAAATTTGATTTTTCTTATTTTAGTTCTTTGATAAACAGATTAGCATATAACAAAACGGATAAACTGCCAGGAACAAAATACTGGTGGAGAAAAACGGAATCATTTATTACTGTCATTGATATTAGTATTTGTTGGCCTAAAAATGTCAAATTTACATATACCGATGCTGCAATCAACCTACAAAATACCCAGCATGTATTCAGTTTTTTTTAAATTGCAGAATATAAATTCCCCCACTGGTTGTTAAAGACCCCAAGCCCCCACTTCAATGACCTCAACTGACGCTACAGACCTGGTTGTGGGCCTCGAAGGCAAAAATCAGTTCTCACTTGTCACAGCTACTATCTGCAATGCCACATTTGTGATTTTGACATCCCTGTTCATTCATCCTTCAAGCAACACATTCTAATGTGACAAACATCCATTTTACAAATGTGCCTTAATGCGAGCGAAAGTTGATCATTTATTTGAGTGTGCATAGTCTTAAAAGATGCTAAATCCCACTTTGAAAATTAAATGGTTTTGCTCTGAAGCGCCAGAGAATGATATGCACCAGCGTAGCCTGTGGGGAGTTACTGTGCGGAAACACTCGGTCTACGTTAGACAGAGACAATTGATCAAAACAGACTAATTAATGTATGTGTTTTACATATATTCATTTCCGTATCAAATATTAATGAAAATAAATGTATTTGTTTTTCAAATGAGCACAACCCTATCAAATATTTCAGACACACCTCATTAAAGATACAGAGCCAAGAGCGAACATGCATTTTTAAAAGGGCCACGATTCACAATAGGGTATTGCAGAGTTAGTTGGCTGCTGAGTAGTGTGCCCTAGATCAGCTATGCAGAGGGCTGAGTGTTGCATGAGATCAAGGTCTTTTGTAGAAGAATCTAAACCTCTTGGTCTTTTTCCTCTACGTTCTTTATAGCAACCATAAAAGTAGTCCTTGGGCTCTTGATGTCCAGATAAAAATAAACGATTCACATAGCTTTGAGAGTTAAGACAAGCTCTCGTCTAATGAATTTGCAGGTTAAGTATAGACTATATACTCAGCACTACCACAATTAAAAGTCAGGGGATATGCTGTATTTCTCAAACTTGTTTCTTGCTCACATTTGTATTGGTGCAAGTGTTGTAATGATCTAAAAGATGTTTAGTCAGACTGTGGATCTATACTCAGTTGACAGTTTGTTAAAAAGTTCTATATACGATATTCGCTGCCACAAGATGTCGCACTAGCACCAGCATCTCAGACCAAAACAAATTGGCACATTGGCCAAACCTCCCCCTAACCAGAAACAGCCTTTATATCGCTCACCTCAAAGCAGACCAAACCCCACTGTCAAAAACACAAATTTTACCTTGCAGATCATAAAACACACTTCAAACTCAACAGAAACAAAATAAAACTCACCAAAACTGGCTTGGTTAGTCTTTCCACTGTTCCAACAATCACCGACTCTGGTTTGGTCGAAATAAACCCTTAATTCACCAAGTTAGATGTGAAAATATTCTGGCTCTACCCGCTGCCTTTCACTGCCACTGCTGGCGCAGAAAACCGCCTATAAAAATAGTAATAGTAAATATAAACTAAAAACTAAAGTAAAAACTATAGCGAAACATTTGCGTGTATCGTGGGGCTTTGCGGGGGGTTGTGTGGGGAGGAACGGGCAGAGCGGAGGGACAGAACACCCAGAGTAACACCGGATTCTGCTCTGATCCGGAGTCATTTACCGGCGGGAGGAGAGCTCAGAGCTAATTTTTAAACTTTTGGGATTAAAAACTAGATTTATCTTCACTCTCGCTTCTCAACCTGTCTGCAGCAGCGAGCCGCGGAGGTGCCAACCTCTCTTGTATAGTCTCTCTTCCTCCATGTTGGCTGCTGAATGGAGGGGAAATGTATTTAGCTTCATGAATGTACAGCGAGGAGGGGGAAAAGAAGAGTGACTGGGGGGAAATAACCGAAAGAACCAGAGACTCTGGTAGTGAGTGAGCCAGCTCTGAATGAATGAATGCCTTCAGCTGAACGCTTTGAACTGCAGTCTGTCATCTCGATGTTACAATGCTGCGTGGAAGGTTACTCTCTCAGTCTCTTTATAAACGCGGAGGGACTCGCATGCATGCGGCCGGACCGGATTTCAAAACAGAGAACAGAGCAGCTCGGAGAACAACACACACAGAGGGAGTGTGACGTCATTCTCTGATCAGGATACCATTACTCCACTATATCTTTACATAATAAATAGTTGTTTGGTACTATATTAATATTCAGTATCTTATATATTGCACCTTTAAGTCCAAATATAGCTAAAACTAATGCATTCAGTTTTTGTTAAAAAGTGTTGCCAATATTTTGTCCACCCCATTTCTATCAATAACAGCAGACAGCATTATGAAACACAGCACCACACATGAAAAAAAAAAAAAAAAAGAGACTATAAAGTTGAATCAACACCTCTACAATTTATCAGCAACAATTTGTAAAGTAAAAATGCCTAAAATTCACTTGTTCCACCTTCTAAAATACAAATATTTATCAATTTTCTTAGTCTCCTGATAGTAAATGGAATCTTTTTGGGTTCTGGACTTCTAGTAGCACAAAACAAGACATTTAAATATGTCAGCCTGTGCTCTGGTAAATTACAATGGCCATTTTTCTCTATATTACAACCTATTACGACATTTACAAAATATCTGACATTTTAAAAGACCAAGCAATCAATCGATTAATTGAGAAAATAACTGGCAGACTGATCGATAATGAGGATAATTATGAATATTATGAACATAATAACCTTCATGAAGGTAGAAGTGAAAGCAGGTCTGTTGCCTCAGACAGTGTTAGTTTTAGCTGCTCATGAACTGAGTGTATATTCATTGTAGGTTTAGGCAGATTCATGAGACACTAATAGAACTCCATACAGATAAACACCTTTCCATGACTATGGAAAAAGAACACACAGCAATAGTGTAGGTAACTAATCAGTAGGCCTGTCAAGTCAGTCAATCAGAAAGACACAAGGATAGAAAATGCGTTAGGCCTAACACATACTGAAACATGAACCAATAGCAACCCAGTCCAGATGGTTATGTGCTCACCTAACAGTATGAAAGCTCAGCAGACTTAATTGGTAGCGCAGAGTGACAAACAGACATTTGCTGGCACGGCGGCCATCACAACACACACACACAAACACGGCATTGTAAATAAACTTACTGTTTGTTGTTTTATCTTCACTCAAATATCAGGTCCGTGCATTTGGAGGTACCCATCTCTTTGTGGCTGTTGTAGAAGAACTCCTCCCTTGACCTGTGGAGGAAGTTATGTCCAGAGTTGTACGTCCTTCTCCTGTCTATCTATGCGTTGTCTCGTTGAAAATGTCCACCCCACTGGTCAGTGTAGTATCAGACTTTCGCTCAAACACGGTTGCTGGTGTCAAACTGCAGAAATCGCTACAAGCAGCCGTGCAGCAGGACGACAGGTCTGACAGAGCTGTGGGTCTCCCCTTCATCAAAACGTCAATTATGTCCATGTTAGCACCAGGTGGCTAGCTAAGTTAGCTATCCGTGCAGCTGCTGCTCATCTTCGTTTGATTTGAGGTGGCGAAGCATAAAAAAGCACAAAATAGTCGGTTATAGATAAAGTTCCAATAAATGTGGGCCTATCATGTAAAGGTTTTTTTTTTACTTACTAATCGTTTTTTTGTTTACAGATATGTTTAAAGATAAATTTAAACCAAACTTACTCAAATTCCTGACTCTCCTATCCAGTTAGAAAAAATAAAATTCTTTGGGGAATTTGGAAAGGTATTAAAAATAACAGTAGCTACCTGCAGGATTTATCAAAGTCTTGCTGGTATATAAAAGTAGATGTTTCATTTCAGCTAACCATCAATGCAAAATGTGTATATATGTAAAAACAAAGTGATAACATACTTTATGAACCTCAAGTTAGGAGGGAAAGTAATCACTGATCATAAACTATAGTGGCATCAGATACTGTGTGTCTCAGTATTATATGACAGGACTATGGCAATAACTGCTCTCAGGTTGCATGCACCCTATTGTCACCAATGTGTTTTTCACAAATCCTTTCATCATCTGTACAGGCCTTTTTCACAGCAGATACTCTGACTTGTTATAGCAGGAAAAGCACATGTGTTACTAACATTAAAGATGGCTTGGTTCTATTTGTGTTCAGTATTAAGCTATGATAATGGACCAGCATGCACAATACCAGGACCCTGAAACTGAAGCAGCTAAATGAAATGCAACCATTGTTAATGTTATTAATTACACCTGTGCTTTTGGCTGCTGTGAAAAAGACCTATTGTGACTCTTTCAAATTGAAATTAAATTAAATGTTTATCCAGAGGAAACAAATACATTTATCACAACCCTTTATACAACAATTATACTAAACAGATTATATGGTATATTCATTAGCCATTATTGTGTTACACTGTCACCTCAAAGCAGCAAGGTCTTGGTTTCAAATCCACTACATGTAGTGTGTTCTCCCTGTGTCTGTGTGGGCGTCCCTCAGTCTAAGTTGTGGGCATCAAATAGGTGTGACCCGCTTTAAAATCAAAGTAACTTGAATATATTATTGTGCCCAGTTAAGATGTGTTAGTTATGGTGCTTAATAGTATCCTTCATTTAAGTGTCAGTGAATTTGAAAGTCTGGTGCCTGTGACCCATTTTCATACTTATGTGAAAGCAACCTAACTGCAAGTATTTTCTCATAGACCTCAGATAGCAATGATTTTAAGCCAGGTGGGCATCCAGAACAAGGTTATTCCCAGTCCAATAACCAAGACTGAGGTGAATAGACAAGGTGAGTCTTCTTAACCTGCTGAGGGAGAGACGCAACAGGTCACTGTCTTGTCTTGTGCTTTCAACCCATTGCACAACAGGTTTGTGGCTTTGATCATTGCCTTACTCAGCAATGACAACACAGTGAGTCATTTACCTACATCAATGACACCACCACCCAGATCCTGTTAGCTCAATGACATCCATTGGTGGGGAGCGCGGCACAGTGACAGTCTGCAGTACACTATGACATCCATCTGTTGTCTGTAATCACATCTCCTTTGTTACCCGAAGAGATGGCAAATTTAAGGTTTTTTAAGGGCATTTGAAAAGAAAGTCTGCTTCTTGCACCCACCTTGTTATTCAGTCTATCGCACTACAATGAATACAGCTCCTCAGCTGGAACAATGAAGTTAGGTTTAAAAGATTGTCATATATTTCACAGTAGACCCTATTCATATTATTCAAAGCAGGCTATGCAGCACTGAACTGGTAACACAAACTAATTTGTAAGTGGTTCCGCTGCATTGACAATAACCAATATATCAATCCCAGTGCTTATTCACTCAATAAGCCAAACTTCATTGTCGTGTCAAATTATTAGTGTGATTGTTTTCTTTATTAAATACTCTAAATGAGTGGATGACTTAATGAGTTAAATGCAAAACACAGTGGTTAGACATATGTTGTAGATGTACTTGCTATGCCTTTAAGAGCAGATGCACTTAGTTGTAACTTTCAATTATCAACTGCCCCTGATCTTTGCTTCTACTTAGTTATCCTGTTTATGATCCCTTATTGGCACATTTCACTACCCATTGGCAACATTTCCTGACTTGCTTCAATGCATGGCTTCAGCCATGACATGATTTGAGCAGCAGAGGGGGCCATTTCAATTAGTTCAGGTATTGGCTGGAGTCGTGACTACCAGTTGTGGCTGTGAGTCATTTCTCAGTACCACGGTGTCCTGTGCCTTTCCACGTGGTGCTGAGTCACCCTCTGCTGGGGAAAGGACATGTAGGACCGGCTTTGACTGACATGCCTAATGAGCACACACTGTCTGTTGTTAATCACCAAGTGCATGGTGGCTGCATTGTTGCTCATTTTCAAAACAGGATAAAAATGACATTTTCTCATGAGGAACTAACTCCTGCACTTAACTGACTTATGAATTAGGAATATGGCTTAAAGGAACAGGATAGCCAACAATTGAATACAACACAGGAGGTGGTAGCTTAGCCATAGGATCTACAGCTATATAATCCAGCCATATTAACCAGTGATGTTTTGTCTTAAGTGTCGACAGTAACTCCAACTACCTGCCTCTTTTGAAAAGTAAACCACAAAACAACAACCAACATTCAAACGTTCAAAGCCAGTGAGGAGGCAGGGGAAAAAAAGACATGTATGCTTTTTATTTCAATTTATTTATCTTTAAAGAACCAATACGAATTGGGATGTTTTCAAAATGGGTACAATGATAAAAAACTGACCATTTTCATTCTTCTCCACGTTGTCTTTCAGATTGGATCTTCGGCTCTATGTATACGAGTTTAAATATGCATATTTAGGGATGTCCTATTGTAGCCCTGTTTAGGAGAATGTATGAAAGCAGGAGAAGTACCTGTTGTAGGAGTTGTGAAGTTATTTTTCCTGTTTAACTGTCTGGATGAATGTCTGAAGTGTGCGTGTGTAGGATGCTCAGCAGGGTTTGGTGGGCTTATCTGAGGTGGACTGATTATTGCACTCCAACAAGACAAAAAAGAAAAAAACAAAGACATGGCTCTCGAAGGAAAAAAAAGAAAAGAAATAAAACAACAAAACGATTGGATAACAAAGTGTCCTTGACCCTGCCAAACTCATAACTGCCACACATATAACTTGTGAATAAATATTTCAGACATATTCAAACTCAGTGAACCCCTAAACTGAAAGTGACTTTAAGCAAGTGAAGTGTAAAAGGAAAAACATTACTGCATTTTCAGGTGAACCTTTTGAGTTTTTGTGCAAAAAAAATAAAATTCAATAAAAAAAAAAAAAAAAAACACCCCAATACCAAAATGGACAGTCACAATATGTGTTCAAAGTTTAAAAAGGTTTTTAAAAAGGTACATTATTCTGGCCTAATCATAATATCCATAATTAGTGGAAATAAAAATCTGAATATCATTTAACATTACATCTTCTCATCACCATGGTTTGTGTAAAAAAAAAAAAAAATTCACAAAATGGAAAATGTTCTCATGATTACAACTGAAAAAAACAAACAAAAAAAAAAAAAAAAGATACATTGGAAACAGGATGGACTCAAGTTGAAAAAAAAAAATTTCTGGCCCGTGGTTGAACAGTATAACCGGGAGGCGGGCCTATCTGTGTGCTTTGACCTTCCATTCATTGGTTCGGCTGGTGGATCCCCGATCTGGATTATTTCATTCGATCACTCGCTTATCAATTAATCATGATTCAGTGTTAACAAATCATCACAATAATTACTGATAGCACTCTCTTCATTTTTTTTTTGTTTTTTTTGTTTTTTTAAATCTCCCCTTGTTGGAATATTCCCCACAAGAAAGATCCACTGACAGGCGGCCTATTGCACACAGCAGTTGTGGCCGTTGGTATCCTTGAACCGCAGACGCATTTTGGGTCTGTATTTCTCGAGGTAAAGAAGCTGTTTGGAGTTGAAGGCTCCACGTCTCTTCCTATGAAAAGGGGGGGGGGGGTTAAAACAATGATATCCACAAAAGAGTGGAAAGAGCATGCTATAGTAAACACTATGGTCAGTACTGTAGTGATCAAAGGAACGGTTCAACATTTTGGGAAATACACTCATTTGCTTTCTGGCACAGTTAGATGAGAAGATTAATACCACTCTAGTATCTGTCTTTTAAATTTAAGGCTACAGTTAACAGCCAGTTAGCTTAGCTCAAAATAAAGACTGGCAACAGGGAGAAACAGGCAACAAAATCACCTCTAAAAGCTCAATAATTAACACATTATATCTTGTTTGTTTAATCTGTAGAAAAACCAAAGTGTAAAAACAACAATTTGCCATTTTACTGGGGTGTATGTGCCAGACTGGGCTGGGAGCAGTAACTTTCTTCAGTCTCAGCCAGCCAGGAGGCGAATAAGTGTATTTCCCAAAATGTTTAACTATTCCTTTACCACTGGACATCTTGCAGGGTACAGCTTAGTTTCTAACGGTAGTACCAGACTTTAAAGTTACAGTTACCAATTCCTAGAATTTTGCCAAACAAATGCCAAAATTCACAAGGTGTCAACATCACCAGACCAAAGAAACAAAAAAGACATGACTGATTTACCTCATAAACAACCTCAAATCACAGTTTGGCTAATACCCATAAGGGCACCATTTACTCACTGAACACTGTATCTTTATTAAAACCTTAAAGTACAAAAGTAGGGAGGGTACTTACTGCCTTATGAACTGCACAGCATCCTCATACTTCATTCCACTCTCAATGAGGGCTAAGGCCACCAAGACTGGAGCTCTGAGAGGTAAAGAAATCCAGTGGACCAGTTCAAGGAGACAGCGAGAGTATCAAAGAAGGAGAGAAGGAGAACAGAAGATTTAAATGTCATGGTTCACATGGTTCCATAGTAATATGGTGGAGGGTAAAGGGAGGGGGTTTCAACCTGGGAAACAGGCCTGGGAAATCAACAGGGGTGAAACAAGTTCACTGTTGCCCTGCTGGGGCACTGTGCTCACACCCTGAGAAAAACAGTGAGATAGCACGGAAGGAGGGGTGAGAATATCGTTAAAGAAAGGACAAACAACAACAAGGCAAATAGCTGCAGCCTCCCACACTAAGGTCCTTAAGAGACTATTGGCTGGTATGAAGCAGATCAGACCGTGAAGCTACGGAAAACCCAGATGACTGCAGTAAACACAGGACAGGGAAGAAAAGGAGATGAATTCAGAAAATGCCAGTCTAACCAATACTGGTAATTATATACAACCTCTGGAATGCCACAGCAATGCACAACGCTGGAAGCCATTGAGAACCGATTGGCTTATTGTGCGTTTGTGGTCACGAAAGACATTTTCACACTAGCTCTCCCACATCATGTGCTTCTGCCTTCTTTGTTTTCACACTTGTGTTGTTGTACAGCTGAACTCGTCTGTGATTCACTGCCACATTGGTCCGTGAATATGAATGTGCCTGTGCAACCTCATGACCAACAGACAGATCACATGCAAAACGTAATTTCCTTTCCTTTTCAAGTCTGCAGAGGCAACAGACTGTTGTCACTAATAGATAACCTAACCAGCTGATCTGTCTATTTACAGAGCACTAACAGGAGCAGCAGGAACAGAGGCCACCCATTCAAGATACTGAATTAATCGGCAGTGTATATTTAAGATGGCACACACGAACAGGGCAGCACGTTCAGTTTCACACCCAGCCTTGGCTGTGCGATTAATTCTGAAGAAGCAACAAGTGTGTGTGTGTGTGTGGGGGGGGGGCTGGTTTAGACTTGCTTTCTGTGGCCCTGTGTGTGCTTACTCTTACAGGTGGCCCACATCTCTATGGAGTCAGCCAGGACTACAGAACACTGGCGTCTGGCTACTGCTGAGAAGGTGATAGTTTGTGTTGCTGCCTGAAATATAGCTACATTGTACATAGTATGTTTGATCAGTTTGGATTGTTCAGTGGTCAACTTTTGAATGGCTTTGGTAAATTGCTTTAAACAAATCAGACACTTCAGCGCCACCTCTTGAGTTATTGTCACATCTCTAGACAAAACAATGCAGCTAGCCACTCACCGGCCAAGCCCTGCAACACAGTGCACAGCGACACAGCAGCCAGGTTCCTCTCGAAACTTGTTGTTGAGCAGCTTGAGCCAGTCGTCCACAATCTGGGTGGGAGGAGGGGCGCCATCATCGAAAGGCCAGTCCTACAGGAGACAAAAAGAAGAGAGTATGTGTGTGTGTGTGGGTGTGTGTGTGAGAGAGAGTGTGTAGGTTGGAAAAGGATAAACGTACAATAAGAAAGGCTGCCACAAATATGCGTGTGCCAACTCTTACCAGGACCTGTATCCCCTCCTTCTCTACTGGAGCCTTATCATAGGTGGCATCACAAACTCTCACCAGTGTGTTCACATCAAACTTTTTCAGCTCCTGGCAGACATCAAAAGAGAGGATTTTAGACAAAGGACTTGCAAGCGGACGCAAACAAATAGAAACGCAATCAGATGCAGGCATACCTCGGTGAACTTGTTAAGCGTGGCATTGGTGGGGTTGTGGGTGATGAGGAACCTCATGCACTCGTAGGCAATCTCGACTGCAGCGGGGCGGTTCATGTTGGCGAGACGGCTTAAAAAACAATTACAATACAATACTCTTACAAAACAAAAGCGACTTTTGGCTCAGAAGTCAGCAAAGACTGCTAGGAGATTTATGTATTCAGGAAAGGGTAGAATAAATAAAAATGACAACACGTGGAGAAGGATGGGTCAGGAGGACAACAGGTGTTCAACTATGGGATGATGTACACAGAGAAGAGTAACAAAAAGGACAAACCAGTCCACAGTACTTCGGGATGTAAAAAAACGAATTAATACAAAACCAAAAAATGTAAAAGAACAAAAAAGAAAAAGAAAAAAGATGGAGAGACTATCCAGGAGTCATCCAATCAAGTTTACCCCATTCAGGAGAGCTGTTTATGATTGGCTGTTCGAGGAGAAAGTGGAAAGCAAAGATTTTTCGTATTGGTTGGGACAGGGCAGGGCAGTCGGGCCAAGGACTACGCAATATCCCAGGGGGGCCTTTGGAAGAGTCAGCAGTTCCTAGTGTGCTGGCAGTCAGGGGGGTTTCTGGGTAGCGTAGTCCCTCGGGGGGCGGCCGATTCACTTCTCCACGGAGGTGAGGTGCTGTGCCTGGCAAAATTCTCCGCTCACACACGCCATATAGGTACGGCTCAAGTCAACACAGAAACCCTGCCAAGAGAGGAGAAAGATGAGGGTGAAGTTAAATGATGATCATTTGATGATGTCTCACACACACACACACACACACACACACACACACACACACACACACACAGCAGAACGATTATGTTTTTATATTGAAAACGCAATATTACAGAGTGCAATTTCCCAACTGCAAGAGCCATTATTTTAATTAAACAACAACGACCTGTGTCTCAACAAGCCATAGCAGGCGAGTTTAAGCCACTGATCTCACCGGCTATAATGACAACTGTTGCTGGTAAATTTATTCAGCAGTAGTTCATTAACAATAAATCTGTGCGTTGGCAAATAAACAAAAGAAAGAAATCTTGTTTGTTGCCTGGTTAACGTGCCCTCTGTATACTTGTGTTCATACATTTACGACCAGCCAAAGACGGTTCAAACATCAATCTGCATCATTTAGAATACAGACTGAGCGGTGTCTTTTTGCTCTTCATAAAAGTCCAACAGAGTGGGAAGCCTTTTTGTATGTAAACGCTGTGGGTAATCGTCAGATTGTCATTATAACCATACCTGGCCAAATGTGTCGCTGTTAATTTGAATGTCACAATTAGGACCATTGACAATCTGAATTTCCCCCAAGGGGAATAATAACGCAATTCTTCTTCTTCAATGGCAACTGGATTATTTCATATGATTCTATTAATGTTGAAACAAGGCAAGTTTGTGATTATGCTTAGTATAATTTTGTCTTGTTTATCTAAGTTTAATGTATGGGAAATAACAGGAAATAATTCAATTGCAATATTGCTCAGAAAAATTTAAATGAGATATTTCCCTTTTACAACATAATCTTGATTTCCCCAATCCTTTTGGCAACTGTAGTCTTCTTGATTAACTGAAACATAATCATGCTCAAAGCTGTGGCCATAATGGGAGAAGACAGTTGCATCTTAAACAAATTAGACCTTTGTACTTCGGAAATTTCAGCGTTCTGCATATGTAACAGACTCAAAAAAGGTACCATCATGACCGCATCTACCTTCCAGCCTTAGTTATGTGTCTGCTGTGAACTGACTACACCATGGATTACATCACTGTCAATTCACCACCTGCCACCAAAATGGAGACTAATAATATGCACAGTATGGAGTGCACACACACACACACTTCACAAGGGTGTCTTACAGAACAGGTAATGTCTGGTCTGTAACTAGCCAGGGAGCAGTCAGTTCAACCATGCCAAGTCATTGGCAGTCTGAGCCCAGCCGCCACAAACTGGCTGGGACTGTCTCAGAGCAACATATGAGGGAGGGAGGGAGAATGACGAAAGCCGGCTCTCACTACACACGTAAAGTAGTGGGAGGGAAATGGAGAGAAAGCGCTTGGACTTCAGCACCGTGTCACAGGCAGTAGTCACAAGGTGAGGATTGCAGCAAGATCGGCAAAGCTTCAAACAGACCTAGCGTTTCTGTCCCACGCTCCCTCTTTTCACCTCGAGACTGACACAAGCCTCTCTGTACTTTCTCTCCATTCCCATTTCACTCAGAGTTTACTCAGGCTTCTTAACTTAACTCTTACCATTTTTATTGTGTCTTTCAACCCCACCTGCTTGATTTCCAGTACAGTTTAAAAATAAATAAATAAAATAAAAAATGAAGAGCAAGTTAGAGACACCTAATCTTTTGCAAGCCAAGGCCACTCTTCAAAACCGCACCAACTCTCTCCTCTTTTTCTCTCGCTCCCACCCATTACCCTACTGTCACTTATCCTGCCAACCACAAAGTCACTGTCAAAGGGATACATCAACCCACTCTCCTCTATTAATTTCTTTCCTCCCCTCCATCTTTTATACTTGGCAGCAGCCACAAGGGCACTCAAAACAGCCTTGATTTTCTTTTCTTCTTGTCTGATGGCCGAGATCCTCCGTGACGCCTTTAATTACCGCCTCTGAGCAGTACTGAACACAATGTGGCATTGCTGCATGCAGACAACTGAAGCTTGGAAACAAAGGGTAAGCAAACTTTAAAAAAGGCCTCTTTGCTTCTTATCCTCCAGAAATGAAAAGGATGGACAAGGGGCGAGAGGGGGCACTTTTAACCTGTGAGGCATGAATGTGGAAAGGAGAGCATGACGGTTATGAGAGACTGAAACACGGAGGAACAAAACAGCCAACAGACATGCCAAGGACACCACTAGACAGCTAATGCTAAAGGATGAAAAGCAAATGGATTGTGTTGCCCAGATGCACAAGGTGACTTCATACAGTCTGCATTTTAAAATGCAGCCAATAGTAGGGTTACCAAGAGGCGAAAAGGCAGACCAAAACACCATTTCAAAGTTGATACTGGTATACATGTACTGAAAAACATCTGGGCTAGGTGGGAAGCATGGTTCAGGGCAGATTTTAAAAAAATAGATGGGGTGTTGAGCCATTTTCAAACCATGAAATGCCAATTTCTTTATAAATTTGGTAAGAATTGCCAATATTAACACCAGCATTGATGTGTTTCATCAAAGTACATATCATTTAGTTTACAGCTGCACACTTAAAAACACATTTAAGTGTGCAGTACCTCTTTAAGTCCAACATGCTTCTACACTGATCTGATGGAGACAGTGGAAACAATACATGTGCCAACAGGTATGTCTAGCTTACTAGTAAACTCTCAAACGGTACAAGCAGATAGATTGACTTATCGTACGATATATGTACATGACCGTGATCATTTTTGCTGACCTCAACATTGCCCGTTGTGTTTACATGCATGTCTGTTTACATAAGAATGTCCCCAACATTTTAGCCAACATGATGCCAGAATAAACAGCAGTTTTACCTACCATTATAAGACTTGGGCGCAATAGAGAAGTGAGTAATGTGTGGTAACATCAGGCAGACGCCTTGAGAGCACATGCAAATCACTCTGAAATTTGCAAACTGGTTCTGCAGTTACACACTGCACAGATGCAGGAAGAACAAGACAAACACATACAAACCAAATGTGTTTGTAGAGGCAGAAACATGTTTAACCACACAGGAAACAAGAAGCAGTGTATACAAAAGCCTTGAAAACTGTTCACTGAGAACAAGTCAGCAGCTATCAATGAGTCAAACATGAATGGGTGATATGCCCTTACTTTACCGTTTTAACTTATGCCAAATCATACTTCGTTTACGGCTGCAACAAACGATTATTTTCATCACAGAATAGTCTGCCAATTATTTTATCGATTAATCAGTTGGCCTTAAATGTTCCAAAGATTACTATAACAGAAGACTCAGAAACCCAGCAAACACTCACATCAGAGAAGCTGGAAGCATAAAATGTTTGGTATTTTTGCTTTGCTTAAATGATTATCAAAACTTATCAATCAACTAATCATTTCAGCTCTACAGTCATCAGTATTGATTAGCCTATTTTGGCACAGCTGCACAACATCTCAAAATTCAATGACCAATTCCAACCTTTGTATAAACAGACCCTAACCAAATAGAACTCCATTTCACTGTCACTATCGGTGACGGTGACACTAAATGCAGGTGTGAAATGTAAAAAAACGAATCCAAAATCAATGTCCCATCATTCCAACCATACTATTGTGGTTGAGGGTGGATGAGTTACAGTGGCAGGTACAGTTAAGGCCAACTTCTCTTGTTGTGGAATCAGTTACCCAGCTGTGGCAAGTACATCTAAACTAAGCAAATGTCAAAGAAACACTGATGTACTTCTGTTAAGTATATTTGGGTTATATCCTGCCTTTGTGCATGTGTGTTTATGTACAAGTATATATACTAAACTGGGAGAAAGGTCACAGAGTAAAGGCACAGGCCCACGCAGTGGCCCAGAGAAAGCTCCCTTGGTGCCCTGATCCTTATCACGTGTTTTACTGTTGGAGTATCCGCAAGAGGAGGGAGGGAGAGAGTGGGAAGGGGGATTGACTGATTTGACAGGGACAACTTCCCAAATCAGCTGACATCTCCCAGAAATCTGCAGTGACTAATGAGGAAGGACAGAAGGAGAGAGTAAGATGGGAAGTGTGAGAGAGCAGGGAGATAGCAGTACTAGCTGATAAGGACCACGATATCTCAGAACAGAAAAGACACGCATACCTAAACATGTGGTTAAGCATAAGAATGGGAATCGGGACATGGGTATCCTGCAACTGCCGACTCATCATTTTAGGATGATTCATCAGTCTGTCTGGCAAAGCATAAAGCCAAATTGAATGAAGGAGAGAGAGAAAAAAAAAAAAAGAAAAAAAATCACACTACAATTGAAAAAACTCAAGTTTAAGAGAGGAGGCAGCTGTTCATTATCATGTTTATACAGTAGCAGATTATATGGTTTAATATCTTCCATGGACAAAGCTCACAATATCAGCAATAGATTGGATCACTGCCAGTGGATGGTGTAAAGTTATCGCAGCTAAAGTGCATGGAGTCAGAGTAAACTGCTAAAGTGGGAGTTATAATTGAAAGCCTTTCACATTGTTAAGGAGTTTACCGCCATGGGACTCCATAATTGTAGAGCTAAGGCTGTGGGCAGCTTTTTTTGACACCTGATAGCTGTCAGGAGGCCAATCTTAATCACTCTTGCACCACCACAACCACTACTTTATATTGTACATACACCATGTACATAGTGTAGATAGTCACAAGCTGGCTGGGGTAATACGTTTGCCCCAAGGGTGAGGGGGTTGTTCTAAAATTAGAAAGAAAAACACACACAAGCAAATGAGCCCAAATGTCTGGACATGGAATACACAGACTGGAAGGGCATGGTGGCAAAACATCAGACTTTTGCACAAAATGTGGAATGTCTGAGTCCATCTTCTTCTCCCCTTGTGAAAGATGTTAGTATTACATGCAACCCTGTCTGGTGGGCTGAGGTTGTGCCTGAGCCTCGCTGATGTTTTGTCTGGAGCCAAACTGGGCATGGCCAGACTGCACTGCCTTGAAGCAGCTGGAGGGCTACTTTTCTGTGTGGGAGCGAAGCCAAGGAGCAGGGGGAGCGCCTGTCATCCATGGCAGGATAGACAGAGAGGGGAGGAGGGAGGGCAGCGGGGAGAAATCCCTGTTCTCCTTGGAGTGGGAGCAGCAGGGACGGCACGAGAAAGATAAAGGCTCTGACATCCTTGCCTCACATACCCACCTGCTTGCTATGCCCAATGCACACACTTCTCCTTTCTGTGTCTCATTTAGACTATTCAGGCTACATGCTTAATAAAAACAATTGCACAAATACAAGGTGACAGGGAAGTACTGTATTCTCCTTTCAACTGATATATATATATATATATTCTGATATAGCTAGCAGTGATCTGAAACTCACAGGACAATCAGGAGGAAACCACTGACAGTCGCAATCAAATGTACAGAAACGAATCAGTGGGAATAGAAATAAGGCAAGTGTCACAGAGGCTTATCTTCATTCCTGTGGCCTCCGTGAATGCCAAATAAAAGATAACTAATATGCTTGGAAATGTCAATGAGGACAGGGACAAAGGAATAGTAACATGAAAAAAGCCACTAAGATGTGAAGAAAAACCATCACAAGGACCCAACAATGGATAAGAAAAATTAAACAAGTGAGAAAGAAAGCAGAAAAGTAAAGTCAAGCAAAAAAAAAAAGCTTGGCAGTGACTATGGCTGAGATAAAACAAGAGGATCACACCTGCCCAATGGCCCAGCTGGTTCCTCGCAGCGACGTCAATGCTGTCAATAGGCTGGGTGGGCAGCTCTCGCCTCAAACTAGAGCCATCCTCAGCCTAACTGTGTGCTCACACCAACAAGATATGAAGAAACTGCTATTCATTCATTTCAAACAAGTGCTGGGACACAAGCAGAAAAACCAACGACTGGTTGAGAGATCTCATTGACTTGGTGACAGTGAAAAGTTAAGCGGAGGCCAATTTTATACAAACAGCCCTACTGACAGACACACATATGCCTACATTCAGGGTGTTTTCAGACTTGCACCAACTGGTGAGGTTTTTCTGGACCTGAGGGCATTTTTGCAAACCTTGGTACATCTGGTGTGTGAAAGTGTGTGAAAGTTGGTGTCAAGCTTGGGTGTGGGCCAGACAAGCAGTCTCTGGGTCCACCTTAAAACGGTGGGATGGGGTCACCCACAGCGAGCTACACTGGAGTCAGTTTTAAAATGTGAAGGCCAACGGCTGCACACACTGAAACCTAACACGACTGATTCTAAGTGTCACACTAGAACCAATACAAAGGAGTAGGAGTATGAGGGAGTACAAAGACTTTAATCTCTGTGTAGTCGCTTGCCGTTGTATCGCTCTTCAAGTTGGGATTGCTACAATCAGCATGGCCATGTAGTGACACTCCCACACCGCCGCACAACCCTGCGCTAATGGCCGCAATGTCTGATTTGGTCTGAACACGGAAATATTAAAATAAAAAGCGTTTTAAGTTTTAAATGTTTACAAGTGTGTTGTCAAGAATGCCCGTTGCACAATCAATCCACGGGTCAGGACTTCAGTAACGTCTCTCAGATGGATTTTGGTTTGAACTCAAGTATTTGGGTCTGAGAAGTCTGAACATGCTCTTAATGTAACATCTGAAGTCTTTAGTCGGTCACAAGATAAGAGAATTAACTTCATGCTCAATAAAGACAAAAACGTGCTATGGACTCTTGGGACACAGTCCAAGACTGTTTGGGCCGGTCAATGTGGGGTATGGTGACAGGTCACTACACCATTCATCAAACAGTACACGTATAAAGGAGGTAATGTGTTCTCTCTCCCTTGCCATCGGGCATGCTTGAAAACACACAAACAGAAACAGACAGGCAAGCAAGAAACCAAACACACACACACACACAAAACTACAATAAGTGATACTAGTTAAGCTTCTAATCCTTTTTCTGAGCCTCACCAGTTTATGTAGTGTAACAAGCAAGACACTAAAATCCCCAGGCATGCCGGGACAAGACAGCATTGAGATGGAGGCTTGAATGCAAAACAGAACTCCAACAGAGATCCTAAACTGTTGCTGTGCCTCCCATGAGCTGCACAGTCCTGGGGTTTGCCAACAGGAGCCTCGACCTGAAAGTGATACTTCAAGTCAGTAGATTCTGTGTGGCCTCACGCTTTGTTGACTGAGATGTGATAACGTGCCTGCCTATGGGATTCTTAGAATGTAGTCATGGGTCTTGGGAAGAACTGGTACACTTCCATTCAAAACTTTTCTGAGAACAGCACCTTTAACTTCACGTGCCATGAGGGTAGGGAAGGGTTGGCGTGGCAAAGCTTAATTATAGCATTGTGGGAAGCGTTGCCACCACTACCAGCATCTTGATCAAACCTCAGACTCCAGGATACTGTTAGTCCAGTGACAAACAGCTGGATGTTGCAAGGTATTGCTTTTTTTTGTTGTTTTTTTTTTTACAAAAGTTGTACAGTACTTTTCTAATAAAGGCTTTGGCTAGCTTAGTGGCCAAAAGCTCTTTAAATTTTTAAACTGTATTAACTCTTGCACAGCAATTTAGTTACTATTTTGGCTGTGATTGGAGTATTCTAAAAACTTACACCATGTGTATTTTTCATTCTTGGAAAGGCTATTGCTGACAAAATACATTTTTGAAAATGAAGGGGGAAAAAAGCATTTTAAAATAAATGGATGAAATTTACCACGTCATCTAGAGAAAAAAAAGTCTGTCTCTTCAAAACTATTAGCTACTAGCAGTTCAGGCTTCAGCCAAATTCAGTAGGACTTCTTGTCCAGGTCTAAATATGGTGCACAGTGAATGTGGTTGTGCAGCGACTCTTAAACTGCAAATCTATGTTTGCACATGTATGCATGGATGGACAAAAAGCAAAAATAAACAGCAAAAATAAATAAACAGTGAATACAAGGAAAAATCATAGGCTACCTGCCTTTTGGACCTAGTCACCTAATCAGACCCTTATGATTGGCACATGAGTCACAAGTGGTCATGTCTGTGTTTACCTGTGTCAAGGTGGAACCATGCGCAGACAGTCTGACTCAGGCTTGTGGTTGTCTCGGTTTGAAATATAATAAACCTGTGTTTTTCACAGGGCTATTACCACAGACCCATAACATATACAGGCTGGGGTAGTAGCACTTTGAGATGGACTCAAAAGAAAACCACAGGCTGAGACGTCTCCTTGGTGTAAGACAGCCCGGTACCCTCAGTCCAAAATTCAAATGTGGTAACAGAGCCACAAACATTTAACAGTGTGCTTGGGAAATACCTTTAAAAATCTGTAACCAAAAGGTTTGGTGTTGACAAAATGAAAACCAAAATGGCAACACTAAGAGTATACTGTATATAAAACATTTTATAAAGACTTTCCTTGTAAAGAAAAAAGCATTCCTCTTGTTATAGCGTGTATGTGGGTGGACTGTGTTTGATCAAGCCTAGAAATAAGTTGGGGGCAGGGAACGACCTTCCATAAATGCAACACTCCAACCCAACATACGCACAAACATCCTCAGGGCTGCCTACAACAGCCACGGCAGACCTCTTTGAAGGGTTTATCAATTCACCACAACATCTCACCTAGCCTTGCATACACACCTTTAATCTGTCAAAACAATAGTGAAGGGCATGCAATAAAGGAGAAACATCAAAAGGTAACTGTACTGACAAATGGCTTAGCACTAGTGTTCCCACTAACAACAGGAACCAGAAACATAAGTCTCACTCAAGGAGAAGTCTCGCTCTGAAATCCCACAAGAGGCGAGTTGTTGCAGGAAGACAACGGTGTTTCTGGTTAAACAAAAAGGTCCATCTCTGTAGGGATCCTTTTCCATAATGTTGTCAGACACTTAGAAGACAGTGGAAAAAACAAGCACTTTTAATGGACGTACTTTGACGGATGCAGTTGCCCCCAAGGATTACGTTGCAGGCATTGCAGTCCATTTTGCGGCTGCCGGTTCAGGCGATCTACTGGACCAATTCCAAAACTTTTTGTACCCCTTAGTCATTTAGACGTTTAAAAATACCAGAATTACCCTTAAGTCATAAAAGACATTTTCTAATTAAAGCCAACTTGTTAAAATAAAGGTTAAATGTATACGAATGGCTGTAAATACGAGTACAAGCTATGATATAACACGACATCCTGACGAGAATAACTTTGAGGTACAAATACAGAGCTTTTAAGTTGACAAACTTAAAATATTAATATACTATTGGGTTTACTGGCAGTTTAAATGTTAGATCATTTCCCTAAAATTGACTCATACTCTGTTGGCCTGTATGAACAATAGACAGTGTTGTGTCTTTCTCTGGAAACCATTTGGTTAAGCATAGATACCGGACAGTAACTTGACATCAGCCGAGGCTTTCTTTGGCCAATTTACAGAAATTCAGAGAATTCAGAGAAATTGACAATTGCCAGTTAAAACAACAAAGCTTCATCTGTTTTTAGCCTACTGCCTAACAAATGAACAGGCACCAACACGTGGGTCACATCATTTTACAACAGAGGTGATATGTATATTAGAGATAAATTAAGATCAACGTGTTTGTTAATCCAGTCAATTTTCTGTTCCTCTTGATCAATTTTATAGTTGATCATAGTTGATATGTTGAGCTCCAGCCCTGTTGGTATTTCTTATATGTCTTAAAAAATAGAATAGAAAAAATAGAAAATGTGTGTGTTATGCACCACTCTGTTCTGTGGTTTGTCGGAGCTGAGACAGCAAAAGCATAACATGATAGAGGCTGTGAAACGCTGCTGTGATGTGCGCTTCTTCTTGATTAGATCCACTTATCCGCTTACTGCATTCTTTGTCCACAGTAGCTCAGTATGTTATGTTGTTGTACATGGGTGTGCACCTCCGTAACAGTGTATGTTATACAGTATTTACTGAGTTGTTGGCTTTTAGTGCGTCATTAAACTATCTGTAGTCTACATTTCTGTACAAATTGAGGAAAACACTAATTATTTTACTGAAAATGTCTGGAGTTTATAAAGATAAAAGATTAGGAAGGCAGTTGTTTTACTGCCCATCTAAATGTTGGACATCCTCCTTCTCTCCCCTATTCAGCACAACAGGTTACCGCTCTCTGCTCCCAGAGGACAGGAGCTAATCTTCCCGCAGAGTACTTTGTTGCTCTGGCTTCTTGTGTCTGTGTAAACGGGGACTGGAGAGGGGAGGTGAGAGAACATGTAACCCGCCCCCTTATAGTTCCATGAACAGACAAACACCCACTACGCACACACTCGCACATGGCAAAGCCCACTTATCACACTGCTTTGCAGCCTCTGAGTGAGCACAGATAAACAGTGTGACGATCAAAGGCCTCTGACAGCACTCAGGGGGAGGGCGAGAGAGGGAGGGGGGTGGGTCAAGGACTGATCCATCTCTGGAAAGGACTGAAAGAGACCAGGGCTCGGTACCTTAGAAATGGGAATGAAAAGAGGAAAACATATCCAAACAAAGGCCTGCTCTATCCTCGCTGTGCCCTAGTTGCACTTTTAATCACACTTTACACAAAATTAAACACCAGCACCTGAACAATGACATTTGAAAGAGAAACAAAGTCAGACATAACGCTGACATTTGACTAGAATTTGAATAAGGATTAAGAATGAGAACACAATGGATAACTGATTCTCTCTCTGCTGACAAAAAGGAGCCAAATGAGGTAATTCTCAACACAAACAAGTGTTCCAGCCAAAAATACACTCCAATTTATAGATTGATGGATAGATAGATAGATAGATAGATGAAGTAGTACTGATAGTTTTGTTCAAGATACAAATTACAACAGTATTGTTATGACTGCAATTATCTCAACATATTTTAGAATTGGTTTAAGGACATTTTTCAAATCTAATGCTGAGCTTCAGGAAAACTGGACCAGTTGCTGTATGCTCAGCTCGCAATTGTAGAAAATTGCAGACTACCACTACTTGTTCAGGAGTCATTTCAGCCAGGAAATTGTAGACACTAATGACAATAAGCCAACAACTTAAAGAGGACAAAGATTTTGTCCTTAAAAAGTACTCACTGTGATATAGAGAACGCTACTTATTTTATGCTATGCCTACAGAATTGATAGAGCATGAAACAATGTTTACACTCAACGCGATTACATATTTTAAAAAGAAACTTCATTGGCACATCCCTAGTTGGAGCCCAAATGATTGAAACATTAACCTGTTCCTCCCTCAGTCGTTTGAACATTTTCCTAATGCTTCAATGGATCACTGAAAGGCTGTTGAAACTCATCCAATCAGAACAACCATGGATATAATGTCACAATGAAGTCACAGTTTAAGATAAGGCATCAGGCGGAAGGAAGATACTGACTGTAAAGTATGACTTTTCACCTGCCTACAAGTGTTTGAAATGGCCATCTGCACTTTTACCAGTGTGTTTTAATGTGCTACTAACAGCTGTCTGTATCAATACGTATCCCGATGGTTGATTGTTTTCAGTACTGCTGTAATCTTCCCAGACAGGATAGGCACGTTTTCTACTAAATGTTCTATTTTGATCTGGAATATGGGTCGATGGAATATATTCAGCCATCTCTGAGCTTGTTTGATAAATCATAATCTCATGTCACAATCCTCAAAATTGGCTGCAGGCTGACATCTCCCAGCCAAGACGGACGCATACATCATGGCAGTAAGCCACACTTCTACCCGTTTGCCAACACATCAATTAAGCATAGAGAGAAAGTACTAAAACTGACTTTTAACACCAAATCAGTAGGTAGGGGAGAGATCTGCACAGCTATAGTGTGGATTAGTCAATCCGAATACTTGGGTGTTCCTTCTACAGCCCAGTTCACAATTACTTTCATTCTGGCAAATAACTGACAGCCACTTCCTGTAGTCTGGAGTTAAAACTAGAGACAAGACGTTACTGTGTGTATGTGTGTCTGGATTGTGGGTTCATCTAATTATTCAGATATCAGAAATATGTACTATAGTCAATTTAGGACATTTACTATGACTGAAATCAACCTGTAAAAGAACATCCATGGCGCTCTAAAATAAAAATAAGTTTCAGTACAGGAGGCCAACACTAAGCAACAGACAGGCCCAGACAGGGGAATGTCTACTCACATTTTTGCTGAGAGGTGCAGAGCCCCGCTGCAACATCAATTCTTCTGACATTTGGAAACTAACTTGGCCTTCTGACAGCAGCATCAGGGGATGCCTGTTGCCATACCAACAATTATCTCAGCAGTAGCAACAAGTGCTCCTGTAGGGAATTTTGGTGTCCCTTGTGAAGAGATCAGAGAAGAGCAACGATGCTCTCTTTAAACATTCACAGAGCCAAGCTGAAGAAGCAGAAGGAGGTGCTGATCAAGGAAGCTTTTGACCTATGAAATCCAACTTCCCTACCAGCGGCATAAAATAAACCCTGTGATCTTAGATCAGCTCCTGGTAACAAATCCATCTTTTTAAGATTATGGTCACAATGAACACATTAGTTTGAGGTCATGTTGTGAGAGGTAGTCACACATTTCATGCGTTTAATAAGCTGCTTAAGGAAATGAAGAATAAGCCGAGCTCCAGCGAGAAACAAAACAGTGCCTAGGCTATGCGAAAGCAAGCTTGTTTATGTGCAATAACCCAGCAATTTCTAGACTATAGCTGCTTCAAAACTACAACACTTTCTGGATCAGTAAAGGTGAGTAGCTAAATACGCCTAAAAACAACAGCTCTAATAACAACAACACCTTCCTTTACTATAGCATGTCTTGGCAAAGGACAGTGTTTATCCCTGCTAACTGCAGCTCCGGCAGATGTAGATAAACAAGGAAGCTGTAAACACAAATAACAAAGGAAGATCCTATTCCTACCTGTTACTATAGTTTCCGTAGGCAGCCTTGCAGCAGCATATACAAGAGGTGTCAATCCGTCAGACACTGCCAGTGGTGCGGAGCCTGTGCCTTTGCTTTATCCCGGCGCTGTGGCAACAACAGTAAACGAACACTGTGCCGACCAGAGCACAATTCATTAACCAACACACAGCAGAAGAAACACACAAGGTGCCCACGGCTACTAATGCATAATTATATATGGCTTTTCACTTAATGGCTTGAAATGAGAAGAAAAAAAGTGCGGGCACCTAATCCCAGCTTTCACCTTTGGGCTGATTTCAACACAACAAAATTTTTCCGGGAACCAGGGATCTTAGCAAGCTAACCCACAGTAAAACCAAAGCTTGTGTTCCATTCTCACCACAGCCAGACACTCAAAGGCATAACTAGATTTTAAATTGGCCAAATCTGTTAAGCCAGTCACTGTGGAATGGACCTCTTCGACCCTACCTTTCAACACTCCCAGCCACCCTGTGGCTAGATAGGGCTGAATGCCAGCAGGCTACAACATAGGTGTTCTTCTCCCCCAGTAACCTCCTTTGTAAGTTGGCATCATGTTACTGTACACTGGGCTTGCCTTTCACAGTTACAGCAACCAAGGCTGAGAACTTCCCTACTTGTCACATAGCCTTTTTGGTTTTTTTTGTTTTTTTTTTAAATGGCACCTGTAGACAGAGGAACCACCCTTTTGTCGGTGTAAAATATCATGTAGGCATCCATCTAGATTTAGGCCTACTACCACACACTTAACACACCAAATTAATTTGTAAGCAGAACCCGGGAATGCAAATTTAGATGCCAGTCAGATCTTTAAGAAGAGCCATGTGCTGCTTGTTGCAAACAGAAAACACAGATGCCCAAAATACAATTATGTTACTTACAGTGTGGATACAATTTTTGTTATTTCCTTCAACGACAAACACTTTCAAGTTCTGTATGTTTAACTTTATAAAGAGGTATTATATGCAGAAATTAAGAATGTTTCAGTCCAACAGTTTTAAACCAGCACAAAAATAAACAAACACTACTCAGAGACTGGACCCACAGGTATTTAGGTAGTTTGACTTGACTTGAATGAGGGCTTCCCACTGTATAGGCCTGCTCTTAGCTGCAGGCTGTGCTCTAAGTGGACTGAGAGGAGCTATGCTATTTCTAGATTGGGCTGTGCATCATGTGTCAATTAGCTATAATATAAAACAGGTCACCACTATGAGTGACCTACTTTCACAATAAAATGTGAATAGACTGTATAGACTCGCAGTGCAACTCTGTAAGGGTTGTAAAATCCTTTTTATGAAACAATTGTGTCATCGTTGCTAACATTACCCAAAGTGGTAAAACTAGGCGATTTGCTTTTTTTTTTTTTAAACTATAATTATAAGAAGAATCTCTTCTGTTACTTCTACTATACATTACCATGCCCTCAGTTTGTTATGATTACTGACTGCCTTAAAGCATCTCTTCTTCTACTCTCTCTGCCAGCAAATTAGGTCACCTTGCAGTGACTCATAAGCAGGAATGTATAATTAGCTTACCTGTTACACCAGTTACGCATTGACTCATCCACCCATATTGATAGGAGTGTTCATAGTTACTCATTTGTATTAGCTACCCACTATAATTTATTACCAGAGGGGAGACTGAAACCATTGGAAGGTCATAAATTGAAAACTGAGAGGCATGGGAATGTGCTGCGGCCTTTGGTGTCACAGCTGCTCTAGTCAACTTCCTCCCCAAGTGCATTTCCTCATTTCACTTCATCCAACATGATTAAATAGTTGAGTGCTTTCCGTTTTAGGAAGCCAGTCAAGGCTAAATTATAGACACACCTAACCCCAGTTTTATCTACATGTTTAAATGGAAGGCTGGCGAATTTACTGAGTCAAACCGGCTAGTTAACAATAACAACAGCAGTTTCACAATACAAACGGGCACCCAAGACACCATAACCGTTAACAGACATGAAATATCGGGTTGTGGACTTCTATGTTTTGTTGTTAAAATCTTAGCTTGGCATGCGGCTAAAAATAAATAGGTCGACCATGCTCTGGGTCAAAATTTGTCACAAAGGGCGGAAGGCAGCTAGCTCAGTCGCCATCTACCTCTAAACAAGCTTCTCACAACCACCGAGATCTGTCGAGACCACTGCTAAACACCAAAAGACGCTTAAAATTATGCAAATCGCAACCATTAGTTATATTTTAAACATACAAATAGAGCAGCTCTCGTGACTAATAGCCAAGACAGTAGTTAAAACGTTAACCAAATCATCGTTAACGTTAAGCTACATGTTGTCCAGGGGAAATGCTACTTTTACTGATACACCAAGAGCTCATTGTACAGCTAAGGGTAACGTTAGCTCTTATTTTATGAAACTGCAGACGACGATCAGTTTGGACAATAACATGGGGTTACACGACACATAATGTGCTGCATTTAAACACAAAAATAAAAGCCACTAACCGCATACTCATACTGGTTGTCGTAACGTTAGCCAGAGATTTTTCTTATTATTATTGTCGGAAATAGCCTTAGCCCTAATAGCAAGCTAACGTAGCTACATTAGCTACATTAGCTAGCAGGGTAGCTCAGCTCCGTCACTTTGCTTTTCCCAGCAACGTTTAGCAACCAGTCCAGAGATACGACAAGGCTAGATATATTAGTCAAAGTCAAAGCTAAGCAACTTCAGGGTTGATAACACTGATTGGCAAAACAATGAAGGATGATATTAACACACGTTAACACAATTTTGAACAGTGCACGTAGCCGTCCAAGCTTTTGCTCCGCGAGCTAACGTTAACGTGGCTATATACTAGTTCGTCTACTCAGACAGCCACTCATGTTAACTTGTTGTGCTAACCAGTAAACGATATGTAACCCAACTTTTAATCAGGCTCTTGCGATCTGTGGTATTGCAATCGTGTGCGATCAAATTAGAGTCCAGTTCCAGTGGGTCAGTTTTAGTTAGTTAGGTTATTAGCTACTTACAAAGAGCAGGCTGAACATTGAAATCCCGTGACTACCCCAGAGAAAGTGGAGGGAGAGTAGAAACCGCTGCCAGGTCGCCTTTTTTGTTCCTCTTCAATGTGGCAGCTTGTCGGAGGTCGGGAACTATTGTTGGGGAGGAGCCTCCTCAGTTTGTCGACACCTTCAGGGACTGTAGGAAATATGACTTACAAGGCAGCCCAAAATAATGGCGGCAAGTTAAACACTGTGGGAAACATCTGGGAAATCTGTCATTTTCTATGGCACACGAGTGTACTGCATAGAGGTGCAGACTAGTGAGCACAAGCAATCCCTATCTATTAAAAGAAACACACGAATAAACATTCTTTCGACTACGTTAGTCGATTGACAGACAATTAATTGGCAACTATTTTAATAATCATTTAAGTCATTTTTCATGCAAAAACATTTCATGGCTCCAGCTTCCCAAATGTGACTATGTTCTGCTTTTCTTTTTTTTCTATAATTATTTGAACTATTTTTGAGCATTTTCTTTTTATAATTTTGAATTTTGTGGTATTGGTTGGACAAAACAAGCACTGTAAAGGTGTCGCTTTGGGCTCTGGGTAATTGTGACGGCTTTTCTCAGTATTTTCGGAATTTTTACGAACCAAACAATCAAGAAAATAATCAGCAGATTAATCCATAATGGAAATAATGATTAGCTGCAGTCATAATAAATAGTCAACAAAATAGTTACAAATTAGCTCCACCTCAACCAACTACAACAGCAGAATCCTGCTTTTATATTATTGCATGAGTAATAAAAATCTAATGATATAATATATAATAATATAACAGTCACAGGGGCAATTTTTCTGCATTGAGTACCTACTTTTAGTTTAAATACAAGTACACTTTCCTGATTATACTAAGCCAAATTTTCAATGCATGCCTTTTACTTGTAATAGAGTATTTGTGGTATTAGTACTTTTACTTAAGTAAATGATCTGAATACTTCCTCCACCAATGACAATAGGTAAATTACAACAGCAGCTGTTACTTCTCTCTACAGGAGCACGTGCGTGCAGGTCAAGTCGTATTCTGAAGTACTCACGCTAGATGTACGACTTTACCGGGATCACCCGAACGCGGCATGGAGGGTCTGGCGTCACTACGACGTAAGAAGAATGCGGGTGCACGGTGACAGCTCGCCATGGTGACGACAGTTCCAGAAAATAACCGCACAATATTGTCTCTGCCCTCACGAGTTGTTTTGTAACATACATTTTATCTAATGTCTTTGTCCAATCACATTTCAAGTAGCTCTGATAGCCACTTGAGGTATGCATATTATAGGCCAAGTCTATAGGGCTATACATCAGGGTGGGTCTACAGTGCTTGTATTCATCAAACGTTCATTTATTGATTTATTATGAGAGAAAATGACTAAACACAGAGGAAACTGAGACAAAGATTGACATTGTTTACTTATTTTCATTTTCAGTAGACTTTTTTTGTGTTATCTGCAATGAATAGACATTCCAAGTAACTGACAACACACATTTGCTATCTAAGTGATCTGACCTGACAAGCAAAACTCTATCAATCCAGCTCTGAGCTCGCTGGCACATCGTACAAGGATCTTTCAAATGTAGAGCCCAGGTTACTGTTTATACTACAATTGTATATCTCCCTCTAGTGTTCATTCCTTCACCTTCACCTATTTCTACACCAAATGTGCCATGCAGATATCCTAGAAAAATGAAAATCACTTACAACTACTCAGGGGAACTTACAAATATGACTACTATTGACACACCTTTTGGACATGTGGCAGTGACTCCTATGTGCTCCAGTAATTTTATATTTTCTTAATAATGTCCTCATGCAGGTACAGTAGACAGAAATGGGAGCCTGACACCAACGTACAAGAAGGTTTTTATTGATGTGGTATCAATACAATCAAGTACTGTAGATTTTGTATAAGCAGACAAACATTTTCAATCAAAAAGAGTGCATTTTATACCCAAATTCTATTGCATAGAGTGCACGCAATAGCCTTGTATGACAAAAATCCTATAAGTTGATACATTGAACATTACACCAATAGAAAATAAAAGTCCACAAATAATCCTTCACAAATGACGCTAGAATGCTAACTACATGTTGTAAATGCTCTTAACTCATCGATGCTGTTAAATACCATTTATACGTTCTAGGCTTCGGTGATCGGTTTTGGCATCCTTATTAAATTATCATAAATGTATAAATACATCTTCATTAATTTCATGTGCAAATGGGAATGGCCGTTTGTATTTACTGACACTAAAACAAACAAATATCCCTTAAGAACCGAAGCAAGGCTTTTTTTTTTTTAAAGAAAAACAGAAAACACTTCAAAGCAATTTGTGATTGAGACGGTACACAGATCTTACTGACACTTGTTAAATGATTTGCACACAGGGCAAACTCTGCAAGCAAGTGACATTGTCTATGAAAACATAAGGACAGAGAGTAATAGCCACAAGTAACTCACATCACCATGGCGACCAAAAAAAAAAAAGACAACATACAGTACATAACGAGCCTTGGACTGTCTTGTAGACTCATAACAATAATGATACATGGCAGCTGTGTGTTCCTGTTATGAGACAGAAGGGGCAAAAGCAAGTGCATTGTTTGCATTACATAGATGTAAAATACTTGAAGAGTTACTGTTTATGTATAGTGACACAGCATGGTAGATTATTTATAGAAACTATTGTAAATCAGTCAAGCAGTATACATTCATTCTGATCGCAAAGCTCAATATTTGGCACAATCCTCCTGAACACTGACATTCCTCCATCAAGATGTAAGGTAGTCCTAAATTCAGTGTAATGATAGTGTTTGGGCGGCATGAGTTAGACTGGAATCCTGTTTGAGCTGAGGCATGTAAAGGCACGGAGTCGGTTATATAAGCAACAACTTCTCTCAATTTGGACCAAACCTCTTTATGTCCTCTCTTCTGTAACTGCAACCAAAGATCTTGTACACTTTTTTTTGTTCATGACTTGGTACAACACAAAAATGATTGCACACCATTATGCCATACATTGGACCAATATGCAAAATAGTCATATCAAGTGTTCAGTGTTAAATTTATGTCTAGCAGATAAAGTGTAATTTCAGTTTTCTCTGTCTCCCATAATCTATTCATTACATTCATTATTCACCTATTTTATAACTTGTTCCCTTACTTATTTTCTTAAAAACCCAAAAGAGGCTGAAACATTTTGAAACCTTTTTTTTTTTGTGAAACATTGACAGGACTGTAAGCTTTTCCTAAGGTTTTGTAACTTCAGAAGTTTGTTATTATCCCGGCTGAGGTGTTCATGACCTGAATGCCAGGGGGACAATGTGACACACACACGCACACACACACAAACACACACACAAACACACACACAGCATGTATCTTTAATGCCTCATCTAACAGAAATGAGTAAATACACAGCTCTCACCTCTCCCAGAAATCTGGCAGGGGTTTGTTAAATGTTACACAACCTGCATTTCACAACCTGTGGGCCCCAGTCCATCCCTTTACTTATTCATGGAGCAAATGCAGATTAATTCTCATTTCCAGCTGTATGCTTTGACGCAATTCAGTTCTGAAACATCTTGTCCTTGTAGCCACGGTTGTTCAGTTAAGCTAAAGAATAATTCAGCTATTTTTTACACAGCAGTTTGGGATTTAATAGAAAGTCTTTTCTTTGGGAACTAAAATTCTTACATCATCTTCACAGATTTTGCAATATGGTCAGAATGGGGTTTTCATAATATGGCAGTACAGATTGCTCACTTGGAATATTAATGTGATACTGGTTTACGGTATTAATAGGTAGTATACAATTAGCAAGCAGTGATGTTATGATCAGAGCATCTGAAGAGGATGCTTGTGACATGGTGATGGGATTTGCAGTGCAAATGGGAAAAATCAAATCGATCGATCCAGCTATAGTTGTGTCCTTACTGTCCATTTTGCAGTTGCTCTCAGTATCTATTCTATGGCATGTAAACATTGACCGTATGCATACATATCGTCCTCAATTAATATTGTCCTGAAAGTTAAAAAAGGCATTTTTGTTGCATGATGGTGTTGATCCTCTTTAAAAGGGCAATTTAAATTTAATAATTCTAATACTGCCAGGTCATATTTATTCTTGGATTATATTTCTTGGATTGCATTTCTGGACATCAATAAATTATAAGAAAGACAAAGATCCATCATTTTAAATGGCTGGCTACTAAATTAAAAACGAAGCAGAGAAATAAGCACCCAATAGATGCCTATGCCAAGTAAGTGTCAAAAGATAAATCTCACTGTAAAAACAAAGACTTAATCGCATTAATAATTCTAATGTAGCAATTGTTTAGAGTACCAAAAGGGTCAAACAAAAGACATGTGAAAAGTAATGGTATTAGAGCACCAAATGCCTTGTCTTGCTATAGTTTGTCTATATTTTCTATGTTGTATTGTTGCTCTTTATGTCAGTATTGCCATTTACGGTTTAAATAAGAACACAAGGGGGACATGACTGCAGCCAGTGGAACCAATCNNCCCCCCCCCCCCCCCCCCAGGGTCTGGTGATGTCATCCTTATGATGTCAGAGCATGAGGGCAGGATGTGCAGTCACATGGGAAGGTCTGTTACTAGCACATTACAAAGTAAGGCACTTAATAGTCTGAATCCAATAAACAACAACAACGATGATGACAAGACAAAATAATAACAATAAAATTATGACAATAATTAAAATAATATAAGCTAAAAAACACCAACATAAAATACAACCCAAAACACACATTTGAAGGACATTGAACAAAGAGCACAGTTTGAAATTCCTTCCCCTGCCTTTTAAAACTTTATATATTTCATTCACAAAGTTTGTCTTTTCTTTTGCTGATGTTGTTGAGGGTGAGACAGATAAAGATGATGGCAATATTATTGAGAATCCTACGGGTTTTGTGTTTCTATTATGGCTGCAGGTATTTTAGGTTTAGGGCTGCTCTGAGGTGCCAATACAGGAACATGTTTGAATGAAAGGATGAAAGGACAGGGTTATGTGGGACAGAGCAGGAATCCTGAGAAGGAGGAGTGGATGTACTCGGTAGAATAAAGGCCATTTGCCTGATCCGAGGGCATCTGGACCCATACCTGGTCACCCTCCTTCAGCTCTAGGACAGCACTACCGGACGCCTGGTCCATGTAGCCTTTCTTGTATTCGTCATAGGTGTAAGTGGCTGGTACATTGTTCTTGTACAGTGCCACCCACAGGCTAGTTCCCTTTACATGCATGTGGTATGCAAAGTAGTAGACACCAGATAAAGGAGCAGTGAACATGCCAGTAGCAGAGCTGTAGGCATTTTGCCCGTTGTACAGGGTCCTGTCAAATTTTATTGGCATGGCAGAGGGAGGGAAAGGTGTGGTGAGGATGGCTGTGAAGGCTGGTGCCACAGAGGCAGAGAGTGGAACTTGACTGTATGCAGGCCCCTTCCTGTCCCCTGGTATTTCATCCCCTTCCAACTGGGAATCTGTTGGCCCTGCAACAACTGTTTGGCCATTTCCCGGAGGACCAGGGGGTCCTGGGGGCCCCGGAGGGCCAGCATTACCATTAAGGCCAGAAGGGCCTGGTTTCCCTGGAGGACCTTGGGGACCCATAGCTCCCTTCTCTCCCAACTTACCCAGTCCTTGAGGCCCTGGAAGTCCAGGTTCACCCTTCGGGCCAGGGACACCCTGTGGCCCCATGGGACCCATGGGCCCCTGAAGACCAGGAATGCCTGACTGTCCCCTGGGGCCTGGAGTCCCTATAAACCCTGTCTCACCTTTTGGCCCTGAAGCACCTGTCAGCCCTGGGTTCCCAGGTAGGCCAATATGCCCTGCCTCACCTTTGGGTCCAGGTTTTCCAATTGGACCATTTGGCCCAGGGATGCCTTTTTCCCCAGAGATGCCAGGTTTTCCAGAGGGTCCACTGGGGCCTTGGTCACCTCTGAGGCCAGGCAGTCCTGGAGGGCCCTGGGGTCCCAGCTCCCCCTTCTGTCCTGGCATTCCGTGTTTTCCTGGAAGTCCCATTGGGCCTTGAAGTCCTGGTGGTCCTGGTTGTCCATCAAGGCCTGGTTCCCCAATTAGGCCCACCATTCCTTGATCTCCTTTGTCCCCTGGGAGACCAGGCAACCCACCATGACCCTTTTCTCCTTTTGGCCCACTTAGACCAGGTTTTCCATAGCCAGGTGTCCCAGGAAATCCAGGAGAACCCCTGGGCCCTGGCTCACCTTTTGCACCCAGTGGACCTGGTGCTCCAGGCAGTCCATCTAGCCCAGGCTTCCCTAACCCAACTGGTCCTGGCAGACCTTGTAAACCTGGAGCCCCAGCCTCTCCTGGTTCTCCATGATCCCCTGGAGGTCCTTGATCACCTTTAAGACCAGGCAGTCCAGGCAAACCTTTCAGTCCTGGTTTGCCTATACCTGGAAGACCAGGTTGTCCTGCACTGCCTTTCAACCCAGGAGGACCCCTTATACCTGAAGGCCCTGGCTTCCCATTTCCATTCTCACCCTTAAGCCCACGCTCACCTGGTGGGCCACCAACACCATTGATTCCCGGTTCACCCCGAGCCCCAGGGGGGCCTCTGATGCCTGGAAGCCCAGGTTTCCCATTCAGTGACAGGCCAGCTGGGCCAGGGAGGCCTGGCTGCCCCGAAGGACCTCTGGGACCTGGTTCACCACGAGGGCCAACCTCGCCATTAAACCCTGGCATCCCCTTTGGCCCAATCTTTCCTGGGAGACCTGGAAGTCCAGGCTTACCAATTCCTGGAAAGCCAGGAGGCCCCTGAGGGCCTGGCTGGCCATTGAGACCAGGCTTGCCCAGTCCAGGTTTACCTGGAAGTCCTGCTGGCCCAGGGGGGCCTCTTGGTCCAGGTTTCCCTTGGGGGCCTGGTTCCCCCTTCACTTCCATCATGGGTGGCATATCTAGAAAAAGAGAAGATGATCATGTTGTTAGTATAATAATGCATTTCAAAACAAAAAAGAAGTAGAAAACAGGTCACATAAGAACGAAAGATGGTTGGACGCCTGGACTTTACACATTACCGCCACTTAGGGCTAAGGGCATGAGGCTTTTAAAAGGGTTAAAAAAGAAAAAAAAGCCATATTTCGATTTATTGCCAACATTTCATGACAGATTAAATTCTAAACATGACATTTGTTTGTGCTGATATTAGTAATTTTTGATAAGCCACTGTAGTTTTGAAATTTCATTGTCAATGTAGAGATGGTAAATGTAGCTGCTACTAAAGCAATAAAGAAAGAAAATAGAGTAGATCTAAAAAATACACCTGGGGGTGTCTGAGTACTTGTCCATTGTAAAGGAAAAACAACAATGTTTGAATTTAAAAACATAATGTCAGAAGGCATCTAGTCTGTTGGAAAGAATCCTCTAATTCATTTTTATATCTTTTCGTGACCTCATAGACTATTCAGTATGGTGCTTTTTCCCTATCTTTAATCAAGAGCGTGGACTTTCACTTTGAGAGCATGATGTATTGATTTCATGTATTGATTTCAAAACCCTGCTCTCGCACTCAAATAGCCCCTGCTTGCGCTTGGATTTACTCTGCTTCTGCTCAAACTGTATGCTTGCATTCAGATATATTGTTGCTTGCGCAGATTTCCTGCGCTCTCCCTCAAAACCCTGCTCTCGCATTCAGGCTGCTTCTGTGCGCTTGTGAAACGTCTGCTCTTGGATTTCTGCTAAGCTCTTGGATTTTTGGTACAAAATTCCCCAACCAACACAATGCCAGCTGTAGTGTTGACAAATGAAATGATTGCTACCCCGTTGCGGGCGCGTTCGCTTTGCTTCTTACAGCATTACATACGGGCGGTTACCCTTTAACTGGGTTCATCCTCTCCCGCAGTGGATAATACAGTTAATATATACACTCACCGGCCACTTAATTAGGTACACTTGTTCAACTGCTCGTTAACGTAAATATCTAATCAGCCAATCACATGGCAGCAACTCAATGCATTTAGGCATGTAGACATGGTCAAGACGAAGTGCTGAAGTTCAAATCGAGCACCAGAATAGGGAAGAAAGGAGATTTAAGTGACTTTGAACGTGTCATGGTTGTTGGTGCCAGAAAGGATGGTCTGAGTATTTCAGAAACTGCTGATCTACTGGGATTTTCACGCACAGTCATCTCTAGGGTTTACAGAGAATGGTCAGAAAAAGAGAAAATATCCAGTGAGCGGCAGTTCTCTGGGCGAAAATGCATTGTTGATGCCAGAGGTCAGAGGAGAATGGCCAGATTGGTTCGAGATGATAGAATGGCAACAGTAACTCAAATAACCACTCGTTACAACCAAGGTATGCAGAAGACCTTCTCTGAACGCACAACACATCGAACCGTGAAGCAGATGGGCTGCAGCAGCAGAAGACCACACCGGGTGCCACTCCTGTCAGCTAAGAACAGGAAACTGAGGCTACAATTTGCACGGGCTCACCAAAATTGGCAAATAGAACATTGGAAAAACATTGCCTAGTCTGATGAGTCTCGATTTCTGCTGCGACATTCAGATGGTAGGGGCAGTTCTAAAGGCAAAAGGGGGTCCAACCCGGTACTAGCAAGTTGTACCTAATAAAGTGGCCGGTGAGTGTATACCAGCGACCGTACTTTTTCTTTTACTATAAAAGCACCATAATTCAGGTCACTAAAGCCCTATCCCAGCACAGACTGAGCAGCAGGCAGAGTACATTCTGGACAGGTTTACAATCCATATATAAAACAGTACTCTATGCTCCTGAGTTCAGCAGTTGTTATGTAATTGTGCAATTGGACAGGAGTTAACTTTCTGTTTTCCAGCTGACTGACTTTGGGGTCTTATTGGGTTTGAGAGTGTCTGTAAAATGCAAATGTTTTGATTGTGTAACAGAGAGCGAACTAGGCTGAAGAAGTATGTCACATGTCATAAAATGTCTCATTATTCTTTCCTAGCAGAGTGAAGCCGAATACAGCCAGGCCACAAAGAGCAGAAAAACAAGCTTGGTCTGCAGAACACTCCAATCACCCCAAGCCAATTTCAGCTGGTTTGTTGTTCCACTGCCTCGTCTCAGAAACGCCTTGCCTGTACAGTATGTTACTCTTCTTTGTAGGTCAGATGGCCAGAGGGTAGCTCACCTAGTATTATTTTTATAATAAAGCATACATGACAAGTATCCATATTTTAAAATGTATAGTGTCTGTTTGGTCTCTGTCAAATAAAATTGTAATGTATCACAGAACCAACCACTGCGTTAGCCATCCTACCCTATTGAAAGCTAAGATGAGAATCATTTCTCCTAATTTTTTAACCATATCCAAAGGAAGTGTAATGTCATGCATGGCCTCCCAAACCTGGGATCTGCCAATATACCTGCAGTATTGTATTATTTGTGATCACTGAAATGCCTCAGGTGTCTGCAGCTCAAAAAGCAATAAATGAGGTAGGGGAAAAACATACTCACTCTCTTTCCTTGTAACAAGCATGCAAAGACATTCAAATTAGAATTCCTATTACCACCCATGTAACCATAGGCCACTACTTCCCCCTACCGGCAGTTAATGGGAATGTAGCCTTTTTCAGATCAGTATTTGTGATCAACTACAATGATGAGAAAAGCTTAATAATGCTAAACAGTATATGAGTTATAGTAACTCATATGCTTGATTCCACTTAAGTATGTTAATGTAACTGTCATGTATGTGATCTGCGTTCTGAAAATATAGTGGTATGATGAGCTGAGGGTGGATGTTACTATGCTGAGCATGCATGCAATAAGCCTGTACCATGTAGTTTGAACCCTAAAAAATATCATAAAAGTTAAAGAAGACATATATAGACATACTTAAATGAAGTGATCATATTTCTCTAAAATCATTGTAACATCTGCAGTGGTTTAAATATAAACACATGAGGCCCCGATCAAGAGATGGAGACAAAACTGAGAACAACTTTAACAATGAGGGTCTTATTTTTGAGACCTAGACCCAATGAGGGTCTCTCATTATTCCTATCATTTATGCTAACATTTAACCCACCAACTTTATTGCTAAAACCTGTGGATGCAGCAACACTAGAAAAGTCCAACAGGGTGAGGAACACAAGTGGTCAGACAATGAGGTAGGTTAGACTGTGAACAAACTCCCAGTTTTACCATACTTTTAAGGATGTATTAAAATTAATACTCAATCTCTGCATTGTAAATGTCCATGATTTCACTTACTGGCTGACTTTCAGGTTTAACGTTGACCTATTTACTATACTGTACAGGTTTTGTACAATAGTGATATTTTGGGTTTCGAGTTTCGCCCCCAAATAAATGGTTTAGATAATATAGCTAGACTTGAGGTTTGTCTATATCAGTGAGGATGCCACCCTCTGGCCAAATTAAAAGTTTGCACCACTAGTGGATCTAAGAATAGCAAGGTTGTTTCTTCATTTTTCCTACGTGCACCAAAAACAGTGTTCAGGCGTGTAATGAGCATTACAGCCTCAGTTTTTTTGCTTGTTTAGCTGTGGTCCACAGCTCCACATTAGACCACCTCAATATATCACCCAGAGAGAAGAAAAAAGGTGCTTCACACTTGAGAGGATATAGTGGCTTCTTCATGACTTGTCACGATGCTCTCCAAGATTCAAGGACTTAAGTTGTGCTTTGAAATACATTTGAACTGGACAAAGTCAAGAAATGTAGTGATATCTGCTCTTGTAAGAGCAACCCCACAGGAGTACCCAATCAACCTGGAGGGCTGTACTGACTCCTGTCCAGCTAAGACTGATACATAAGCCACAGCTAATGGATGCTTGTGTGAAGGAAAGCTTGCAGAGCAATTTGGAAAACCTTGCAGCAAACATGCCCGTGTGAAAGCTAGCAAAGCTTGAAGTTAGAGAAAGACCAACAAACCTACAGTATATACATCACTGGTATACCTTGATCTATTTTGTATGACAATATGGAAATTATTTTCTACATTTCTGGAAAGTTGACTGTATCCCAATACAGGGTATCTTATAACAATTATTAACATGTATATGGTTAATTAATAATCTACAGATTATTCCAATGGTGGTGCAATGTGGACATATGACCACTGGGCGGCAGTACAGGCATGTATTCATGTCAGCCACAGGAGACATTAGTCTCACTTCTCCAAATCTAAATCTTGTTCTGCCACACATTGAAATCCCATTTACAGAAAGCGTAACTTCTTTTAGCAAATGTTTAAAGTTTCTGTGACGGATTTAAATGCAAAATTTGCTCTGAATCCAACTTCTGGAGTCTTTCTTTGTCGAACATCATGTTATGGTACTGAAATGAAAATGTGCCTCTCAATTTGCTTTGAAGAAGGGGCCTCTGATAACACAAGGCACATCTCATATGATCCAGAACTTGTACTGGTAGTTAGAGTCAATTTTGATAATGATTTATCATTTTTTCAGGGTGATTACCCACCCACCCCCCCTTTCCCAGTTCCCTTGCCTGAGCCTTTTATTTAATCTATTTTTATTTCCTTCACACTCTCTCCTTCATCTCACAGCTGAAAAATATGTGATAAACACTGGGGTAACAGCATCCAGATGGCAGGAGGAACAACTGGCCCAGCGGAGCTCAGCAAACAGTGGGTAATCAGGCCTCCATTAAGGCTCCAACTGAGGACCTGCCAAATGCTGCTGGGCCCACAGGGCAAGGAGACACACACAGTGAGCCCTTTAACTGCCTGAAGAGAACCAGTGGCTTTAGTGCAAAAGTCTGTCCTGGTTCTTGGGAGGGTCTCCATATCAATCACATCTTAAACTGCGACGTTGGAAACTTCTTTTGTTCATAGGAAGCTGTTTTTGTGTGTAGTTTTGGACTTGTGGAAATGGTTAATTCCCAGGTTCCTGCCAACAAAATACTGTAAAGGAAGTATTCTGTCTGCAGAAAATAACTTTGATAGAAACAACTTAATTTGAAGCAACTGACACAAACACCAAGAATATAGTCTTTTCTGATGCTAATTTGTAGTTTCTCATATTTAAAATGGCCTTACTGAGGAGTAATATAGAGTTAAATCATATTGAATCAGTTCAGAATGTCTGTTATCAGTGATTCCATTGATCCAGTGGACTGTTGTTGAAGAGTGAGTGGATCTATAGGCCTTATTCAGGACAGAGTGAGACATAAACGTAAAAGAGACGCACATATGCTACACCCACATGGATTACTCACCAACGTAATGTCCCTTGCCCTCTCTGAATGGGGGTCCAATAGGCCCTTTCATCATGGGCTGCATGTACTTCATGTGGGGTATGGGGGGATAGCCTCCAGCAAGAGCACGCGCCCCCAGCATCAGTAGCACACAGACAGGAGCCAACAGCATGGTCACCAGCATCCCAGGCTTCAGATGTCACACGCAAAGAACTGGAGGTCTAAACAGAAATGGAAAGAGGACATTTGTTAATATGCTCAAAATGACTGGGCTTTATTGTTTTTTTATTTTATTTTAGGAGGACTAGCGGCGTAATCATTTTTTAGCTTTCTAAAACCAATGGCCAGCACAAGAGTATGATGGGATAAAGCAGAGGTGGTGGTTTATGGAGATATGGAACCATACTGGTGTACATTTGAAATCTCAGCCTTACTAAACACCACACAATACCACACATTTGTGGAAAATTTGAAGTAATGCACAGATACTAAGTCTCATGCTGTGAAGGAGATTTGTTTTTACATGGTATCTACCTCATCTACAAGCATAGTATGTCCTATCCAAGCCAGACACAGACATTTTGGCCAAAAGAAACCAAGGAAGCCAAAGAAACATGTTTCTTCTAGAAGTGGGGAAAGTAGACGATATTAATGCCAAAATATAAACGGGCTAAAGGTTGGCTGACATCTACTAAAGCATACATTACTTCATGTGCAGCTATACACAGATTTATAAATGACAGACACTACCTTCAGCACTGGTAAAGGATAAGTTACACTAGAATGGTTCCATAAATGTCCAAACATGGGGTGAAACACATACAAATATAACCTGTAAGCATACTGCCTATTTACAGTATGCCCCTGCTCTCAGCTGCTGCACCGGTGCTGTATGTGGTAAGTATTTGGCCCAGATGGCCCTCGGAAACTGTGACAGGCAGATCTGTTGACCTTAATTTACTTCAGGAAGGAATGATTACCCCCAAATATTTTCACAATTGTGGTTAGGTGCAAACAGGAAACCATAGTGAGCGTGTTTGTGCATCATAAGTGAGTAAACCATAGGTGTCCAGGTCTGGCTTTCACTGGTGAAGTGATGTGTGAAACTGGCATGAATTTCAACTCTCTCTTCTCTCTTTGGCCTAATGACTGTCAGAAGTTATTTTGCGATAATGTGGCATGCAAAATGGAATCTCAGCTTCAGCCTGCTCCTGTTTAAATGCCAAAAATGTCACACTTATATTTGGCATGGGAATTGCGTAAGGACGAGAGAAAATGGTTGCATAGCTGTGAAAAACTGTAGACTGCAAGTTTCTCTCTGTTGACCTGGCAGGAATGTACTGATTTAACTGACATATATTCAACAAAGTCACACCAGTAACAGGGTCAGGTGACACAAGAGAGATACACTTCATCACTCTGGCAAATTTAATTTCTGATTATCACCTCTTACTTATTTTGGGTCATTAATAAAAAGCAAAATTAAGTACCACTCTCCAGCGCATTGGACCCTGATTATACAGTCTTCAGACATGCTACCGTCTCTTTCAATCTGTGTATGTTTTCAGATCTGATGACATAAAATATTCATCTGCAATCCCTTTCCTCCCTAATTTCTCCTGCTTCATATAAAACTTATTTTGTCATTGTGTGTGCGACAGACTTGCTAGTCTCATGGACAGCTTGGATCGCGGCAGTGAGAGGAGAGTTCACTCTGTGAGTTTACAATGAGGCACAGCAGTTACACAAACATGAGTTGACATTTTCTAAGTTGAAAATGATCTGACATTTTCTAAGTTGAAAATTACATCTAATTATACACTGCAGTTAATTGGGAGCAGGGGATTGGGAGAAATCTGGGAGTTCACAGCAGACTTCAACTCACAAGTACTTAGAAAAAGGTGTGTTCATTGCGACCATGTGTGCAGAGATCAGGACTGTTTTACAGCTTTGCTCTTGCCGTCGTCTGTGATTGTTTAGCAACCACATAGCTAGGCAGTCAAATTCTTGTTTAACAGCCATTTACCAAAGTGTTTCTCTTGGTTTCTGAGCTAATTTTTTAGTCATAAGTGTGTGTGTGTGTGTGTCTGCGGTATCTGTTTATGCTTGTTTACGGTGCCATGTGTTGTTGGAGTCTTTGACAGTAAGAATCAATGGTCACTTCTCAAATTTTCACACCATAGATTAGTCTATGAAAAATGAAGAAAGCAAAGACAAAGATGTTAAAAGAAATAAACAGGAGAGAGAGAGAGCAGTACTGGTAGCGCAGTGTTTGGTCGTTGGCCGACTTTCTGGCTGGCTGGAAGGGAAGCTCGTCTGGTATGGAGGTCTGTGGTTTTGGTGCAGATGTAATTTAACAGGCGGCTCTGGATGCCCACCATTCTGCAGGCGTCAAACTCTCTGAAGAACCAGAACGACACGCACTCCAACACAGAGGCTGTACATGAACAGGGATCAGAAACAGACGGGTGGTTTACAGACCTCCACAATCTGTTTATCAAATGTTTTTGTTGAAAAGCTCTGCAGACGTTTTTAAAAAATCTCACGCAGCTGAACCGAGACTTGTACATGCTCTCAAACACAAGAACACCCACGTAACAAAACATACACTCTCAGTATGCATGAGAACACAATATACCTCAGTGGTTACTCAGGGTGTCTTGAAAATACTCAAACTTGTTAACTTCCCCCCATTTTCACATCAAATCGCTCCATTCAAAACAAACCATGACAAAAACTCCAGGTTTGAGAGGAGAGAGGAGCTAATGGTGAACCGAAGCCTCCCTCAGTCATTAAGCATGAGCAGCATCCAAAGTTACAGCGAAAGAGCCTTGTCTGGCAGGCCGAGCGACACTTTATATAAAACAGACTGAGCTGAAAAAAAGAAATCACCACACACATTACAGTACCGGATCCAAAAATACACAAAGAGAGAAACAGCAGAACAGAAAAGTAGCATTAATGAGGAAGTAAGGGAGAGTCTGACCCTCGGGTGGAAAAGGGCACCGCCAACTCCATCATGACATCCTTATAGTCATCACGTCCTGTTCCCACTTCCAGACAGCTGTCAAATAACTGAGCGCTATGTCTGATGTCCACATCCATGGACAGATTATGAGAAAATGAACCCCTGGGCACAGACATGTAAAAGGCCCCCACCCCTCCTACATAGGAGCAAGACATCCAGACTGAAAGAGGATCTCTCTGTAGTCATTTTGTGTTTCTTTTGGGCCATTTTGTGTCACTTTGAAGTTGATTTTTCTGTATTTGTTTTCTGTCAGTGACATTTTGCAGGTGAACCAGAACTTTCAGGTGCTGCTGATTCAAAAACTGCACCTGAAATTCAGTATTTTGTTTACAGCAGAGGTGAAGAGAGGCAGTGTGACTCCTGTCCAAAGCTTCCTGCCACAGCAAATCCTCTGCACAGATATTATACAAAATACTACAGCACAGAATACAAAATATTATAGGAAACCATCAAATTCACCCTAGGATGAAGGTTCTATCTTCTTAAAGTGCAGCTGCTCTTTTGTCAAACTGATTTAAATTGCTTTGCTAGTGTCACTGTATTAGAATGAAACACTACTGTAGCCTCTGAATGCTGTTCAGCTGTAATATGAATGAAAAAAGATCCAAAATCAAATATTGGATGGTATTTGATTTGCAGATAGTCAATATTAAAAGATCACATCTCTGTGACTTTACAACAAGAAATGCCAACAGTCACTTCAAACAGAGGCTCTGGGCCCTGGGCCTGTGCCCAGTATGCCCCGTTGGCCCGTTTAGAAATCAATCTATGCCCACATGAAACACAAAGACCCATGTTGGCAAGTGCACATAATAAACATAGACACCCCACTTTCCCACATACAGTACACCTCACAGATCTGTCTCCAAACCACCTGGTAACCTGAGTCACGAACACAAACCAAACCCAAAGCTTGCACTCTTTCTCAAACATGTGTTGGGTGCCATTTTAACAGAGTTGAAATGGTAATCTGCGAACGCCTTCGGGTCAGCCAAAGCAGACTCAACAGCCTCCAAACCCAAACTCAGCAGCATCTCAAGTGGCCGGCTCAGACAGGCAGAAGAGACACAGACGCAGTGGCTGAGTGAAAGCCAAGCACACACTTCCCTAACTGCTCCGTCTAACCCGCTAATGAAATCAACAGCGCTGGGGAGGTGAGGTTGAAGGTGCTCTGCCTCCACTTCCCTTAAGCAGTACATGTGTGGATCCAGACTGCCAAGCATTTCCTAAACCACGTGCCACAGAGAGATTATAGGTACACCAAGTGTGGGGATTTGGTGTCATGGAGGGAAGAGGAGGCAGTTGTTTTTGTGGTGAACATATGAGCCAATCCTTGAGTGGAGGAATCATCACCTGAACATCATGTACTGCATAATGCCTGCTTTTAAAAAAAAACACTAAATGGTTCAACAACAACAACTGAGGTCTATGATCGTTAGATAGTTTGGTTACAACCACAAGTCTCGCAGAGAACTGCGCTTAAAACCTGACCGCATATTTTAGCTGATTCATCCAATTCTGACAAACCTTTGCTACAACCATGACCATAAGCACTTCTGACTATTACCAGAACCCACACAGGTGGTCAGCTGTTATTCAACCACAGCCATCTTCCTTTACCAAACTCTCTTCTTGTAAATTCAGCAAGAAAATGTTGGAAACTTCCCTTTTACAGCAAGAATGATTTCCCAGCACTAGAGAGGAAGAAAGGCACACTAAAAATAAACTCAATTTACACATCTGTGGTTTATTATTCAATCTGTAGTCTAGACATATGAGTGTTAACGGATTTTACAGATTTGCAGTAAAAAGACATGCACCTGCAAACATTAAGCAAACTCTTAAAGCTTACACAAACAGGCCCAAACATTGCTAAGGTATCATTGCTTCCAGACAACACAGAGCTCCATTGACCATTGACCTGGGTGTACGCCTTGTTCTATACCTACATAAGAGATTGAGGGAAAGACAGAAGAGGGAGAAGCTGAGCACAGCAGTTACACAACATGCTGGCAGCCAGAGCCACACAGCTCTTACTGAGACTGATGGTGTGTGTGGGTGTGAGGGGGAGAGGAAATTGAGCATGTGGGGTTTTATTTAGAGAATCACCTTTTGAATGAGGTAATCCCTCCTTCATCCTGAGTGGCACTCGGGCCATTACACCTTTCCGGTGTCAGCTCACTACGTAATATTTGAGTAGCGGTCACAGCTTTTGGTGGCTTTTGAATGCACCCTGTATTACTGAACACTGTGCAAATAAGCACTGAGGAAACAGTACGGCTGTTCACATAATGTGTCCATGTGTGTGTATAAGAGTAGCCACAAAGCTAATACATATATGATGAGACATTAACATCTGTTACTTCAGTTGCCACCAGCAGGAAAGTGTACTGAAGGTTTTGTTTGGTTGCTTCTAAGGAAAAACTGTCCCTTCTGTGCTGCCACAATAAAAGCTTCTATGTTCTCTCACTGCCATTTCCACTGAATGACTAGTAAATCATCACTCACTAATATACCCGAAATTTTTCATCCTTTATTCAACTGCAAACGGGCTCTTACACTACACGAAATCATGATTTAGGTTAGGCCCTATAGATCCAATTAAGGGAAAATCAATTTTTTCTGGCATTCTTTGCCTTTATTGGATAGTGACAGTTGAAGAGAGACAGGGAAGGTGTTAGAGAGAGAGAGAGAGACAAGGGCACAGGCTGGAATCGAGCTCGCACCGCTGCAGTAAGGACTCAGCCCTAGCGCATGATAGGCGCTCTACCAGGTGAGCTGCTGGGTGCCCCTAATCAAGGGAAATCTTAATGCAACTAGTGCTGTAACTAACTCATTATCCATTAATATGACTTACTTATTTTCTCTATAAATCTATTAATTGTTTGGCCTATAAAATGTCAGAAAATAGTGACAATAATATCCATCACAAGTTTCGAAAGCCCAAGGTGACATGTTCAAATTGCATGGTTTGTCCGATCAACACTCCAAAACCCAAAGATATTTAGTTGACTATTACATTAGACAAAGAAATCCTCACAAGTTCTGCATTTTTTATTTATAAATTACAATTAAACAATTGTCAAAGTTGCCAATTAATTTTCTGTTGACTGACTAATAGTTTCGGCTCTAACTACAACACACAATGCCCCCGTGCACAAAGTTTTCAAAATTTTTTGCGAAAGAACTTGACTGGCCTTACACAGAGCCCTGACCTCAACCCCATCCAACACCTTTGGGATGAACTGGATGGTCGACTGCGAGCCAGACCTTATCACCCAGCATCAGAGCCCGACCTCACTAAAGCTCTTATGGCTGAATGGGAGCAAATCTCTGGAACCAGGTTCCAAAAACTTATGAAAAGTCTTAGCAGAAGATTAGACGTCATTATAGCAGCATATGTGACATGTTCAACAATCACATATGGGTGCAATGTTTGGGTGTCCACACACTATTGGTCATGCAGTTTATATACTGCTGTATGTTATATTACTTAGGTATAGGTCTGTGTGTGGCCTATACCTAACCTCTGCTGAAATGTATCAAATGACAGACAGAAAATGATGAAGAGTTAAAGAGAGAGAGAAACTCCTCATCCAGTCCGACTTGGTGAACTGAAGACAGGATTGAAAAAGGCCTCACTTTGCTTCAGGAGAGAAAAAAACCCCTCATAAAACACAGAGGAGGTGATGTAAAAAAGAAGAGCCTCATCAATTCAGGAAATGGTACCTGTGGAGCAGGGCTGTGTTTTCCTAACATCCCTGAAGGTTGAAGTGGGTGAGAAAAGGGCTGAGAGACGGTCGGAGGTGGGGTGAGTTTATGCTGATGGAGGGGTTTAGAGAGTAAAAGGAAATGGAGAGTGTAGGTGGTGTAATGAGTGGGGAGTGAGACAGGTTGTGGAGAAAACACAGGGAGGAGAAAGGAGTGAAGAGGTCAGACAGAGGGTTTTCATTTCTTGATGACTTCATTCAGAGGAACACGTTTAATACCCCTGGGAACTTATCTAAGTGCAGAAGCAGACGTGCTAATCATAAAATGGGGGGCAATATGTTGTGCATATGAAAGTGTATGCATGTGTGTACTAGGGCAAAGAGCAAAATGGTCAAAGTGAGGCTAATTAGTCACAGAATTATTAACCTGTAGGACCTCACACATGTATAGTTGCATGTGAGTTTTAAAATGGACCCTTATTTGCTCTTACGCCCATAGCAGGAACAGTTTCAGGCCAGTGAAAAGGCATTAATTACAATATATTAGCCAGTCTTGCTCCCTGCTGCTTCACCGATTCATGCCCTATCACCTCATCTTTCTGTGAAGCATTAGAGATCAGGATATAGCCAAGGGAGATGGACTGAAAGTCTGCAAAACATCCAGACAAACCCCTGACCTGCCAAGAAACCAGTTGGGGGAGCTGAGAACAAGAGACAGCAAGAGTCTGGAGGCAGAGAGACACAGCTATACCTTTATGGCTGACCTGTCAGTGCACCTGAACTCAATACGAGCAGATGATTAGGTAATCGAAAGAAACGAGTAAAAAAAAAAAAATCTCATGAAGGGCAATCGGCTTCCACCTTTCCAGAGCAATAGATGTTCTGCTTTTCAATGCAGCAAGACAGGTCACTGAAAGCCCACATCACCACCCTCAAAAACTGACATTATTGGCTTTGTATCGCTTCCTCATCATGCGAAAAAGGAGAAATTTATATAAACACAGAGATTTATGGATTGGAATATATAACCATAAAGGGAATTGTGTGTTAGAGGGCACTGTGGAGATGACCTCACCTCAGAAGGAAAACTCTGAGGACACCCAGTAATATAATCTGTAAATTAGAATGACACTCTGCCTCTCCTTGCCACTTAGGTCTCAACTGGCAACCTCAGCTCTTTTCTCTCCCTCTCCCATTCCTCTTATTCTCTCCTCCTTAAGCCTCCTGCTCCCTGCACCGCTCATTGCTGGTGTGAATACTTTTATTGTGTGCTGCCAAGGCCTGACCAAGCTGTTACTCTTCATTAACATAACAGTAAATGTCTAGGGTGAAGAACAGAAAAGAGAAAATGGGAGAAAGAAGGAGTGAGCGGGGACAGCAAAGGCAACAGGATGTAAAATTGACGCTTCGGTTTCCACTCTAGCATAGTACATATGCAGTTTACAATAATAATGAAATTCATAGTAATTTATGAAACACTTAATTTTCGTAGTAAACAAAAGCAGCTTCTTATTTCTAGTCACTGGCTGTGGATTTTGACGGCTAAAATGTTGCTGTCTCACTATCGTAAGCTAATGTCAGTGCTAGAAGTCCTTAATCTGGTTGAAAACTCCATCTCCAGCTGACTTTTTAATGTTTCCAGCTGACACATTTTAAAACAAGAACCCTGTAAAAGGGTCTTAAATAAGCACATCATGGCTACATACATGACACCAGGCTGAAACACTAAAGCTAACGTGTCCTATAGGCAAAAAGTTAGCGTCTTCACAAATTGAAGATCCATGCAGAAGACATGGACATAAGTTTTGTAAGCATTGTTCTTGTATTGCTGGGTAGAGATAGTTGTCGTTAGTATTATAGTACAGTACTATCAATAAAAAATGTTAATCATTCTAACATAATCCTTGGATGATTGCTACCGAAAAACGTACTAGGACAGGCAATACAGTGGTTAGGTTTATGCTTTAATTTTTGTATTTTAAAAAAGTATGCTTCACTTTTGCAAGAGAAAAGGACTTGAGGATGAGGAATCGCAACTTAACAGAAACGTAACGCTATCTAACACAAGTTTGGCTGGGGTTGCTTAACTGTATCCTTCCGCTCTTGTTACTTTAAACTAGCATCTTTTCTCCAGCAAAGTGGATGTTGTAGTCCCCATTCCTCTAACATAATCTCTAACCTCACAGAAAAATAACTATTTAGCTAATGACATGCCCCAACTGTACGTGGTAAGCTAGTTAGCCAATCTCTTTGTATATTGGTCTCATTAGAGCCCCATATGTGTTTCGGCATTTGCAGCATTTGCAGATAGCCTATCCAAAGCCTGATGTGCTTAGATATAGTTATGATTGGACAACAACTGTTCAGGGGCAGAGTATAGAAAACGGTCAATTGTTCAGTAGCTGGATAGGATGATGTTGTGCAGGATCAGGGATTGGATACAGGACCTTGTAGGGCTCTAATGTACTGGGTTGGGCTTGGTCTGTGTTACGTCTTGTGTTTCTGTGCCATGTCTCCAAGTCTCCAAGTAACTGTTACCTTGTTCCCTTCACTGGGTGGGCGGCTTTGCTTCTGCCAGAATGGGGCCTCTGAAATGTGCAGTAGACACGCAGTCCAGGGAACACACAGAAAACTGACAAAAGTGAGACAAAGTGAGCTCAAAACAAGCCACCGTGTGAATGAATCACAATTTTCCTTATAATGAGTTTCGCAGTGAGATTTTTCACAACATCGCTTCATTATTTCCTGACTGTGTGTCAAAATATTCATGGTCGCAGTTCATCCAAAGGCAAAGCTGGCTGTGGCGAGGAGTCAAGCCCAAGTGGAGAGTGTGCACATGGGTCAATTTACGATTCTGAAGGTGAGAAATGCTCTGGGGCGCTGAAATAAGGTGACTAAACCCAGAACAATCGCACACCATCAACTGTTCCATTCTTTTTAGCCAGGACTGGAAAAAGTCCCAAGCTGCACACTGCTGGGGCTAACTTCCAGGAGGGAAAAGCCCAGAAAAGTCCTCTCGTAGTCTGTTTCTATGAAAGGATTCCACAGTTTGACACTCCATGAAAACACTAACCTAATACACATTGTCAAAGGCTACCACTGGTGGTGATGGTGGGAGATGGAAACTTGTGTCAAGGGATGGGGAGAAGAGGAAGAAAAAGAGGAAACGAAATTGAAGCAACAGAAGGGGAGGAGAAAGCAAGAAGCCATGAAGGAGACATGAAGTCATTACGACGGCAAAAAGAAAAACAGGGAGATGGAGGACAAAAAATGAAAGGGAGCAGAAAGTAAAAGCTTTAGCTCTTGATCTCCCTGTTGACCCACTTCAGATGCGTGCCCCGCCAATCATCTCACACACTCCTTCCGCTGGCAACCGAAACAGCTTCACACGTACATGCACACGTCGTGCACACACAAACACACACGTCAGTTGGCAGCAAAACAGAGAGGGAGGCCTATTTTTCTGTACGAAAGGGAGAGAAGAGGAGAAAGAAGCAGAGGTAGAAGGGAGATTATAATTTAATAAGAGGCAGGAAATCTTGGTCAAATCCCTCTCAAGGAGCTGAAATGCCTCCATGCTGGAGGCTACTGGACTACAGACTGACTGGGCTCCATCTGAATGGGCTTCTCTGGCACAGGCAGCCGGGCAGACAACCAAAAAAGGAGACAATAGACCAGGAAGAGAGAAATCCCACTATACCACGGTTTGGAGCCATCTTTCTATATAAAATATTGAACCAGCAATTAATCAGCTGCACAATTTCTACTGGATCCACACTGATGAATGTTGAGGTTAGCATGTAAGTGAATGAGGCTCAATACCCAAACGTTCACAAAGTACTCTTCCACATTTTTATATATCAGTCTTGCTTTTCTCTATTGCTGATTTATGTAACAAAATTCATCTTATGTCTTGTCAAGGGTTGCGTTTTGTTTGAAATATTTCTATACTGGTGTCATATGATACGACGATACGAGTTTCAGGACTTATACCAAAATGATACATACTTTGAGAGATATAAACACTTTTTTGTAAGCCCTTTGGTTTATTTAACAAAACAATCCAAAATCATCAAACAGAGCAGTGTTAAATGTTGTATTAACGCAAGTGGCCATACACTGAATGCCTTAAATAAGAAAGATCTGTGTAAATTATATGTTAACAAGACTTGACAAAGCATTTGATGCTAACTTTCAGAACTTTTACATTTTCAATACGGACACATTTTAGTCGGTACTAAAAACACATTGGGGTTTGATACTTAGCCTACCAAACAGGAAGTGACACCTTTGAGGGTTTTTTTAATACAATACAAATGTAAAAAGGGTAGCTAGCAAAAGTAGCGTTAGCCACCATAACTGAAGAAAGCAGCACACAAAAAAAATATTCTCACTCATATGCTCACTATTGGCTTGACTAGTAAACTCTGAGCTCTAGTGACCATTTAACACTAAGGATGCCACCTGTGGATGACTATGTAATGTTTGTTGAAAAGCTGCCACTTTGGCCACAAGTGGCATTAACAGGATAACACTGAATTTCAATTAATTTGCAGACCTTTTCTTGAGCACAAGCAGGAAACAACAAACACGTCTCCTGGTGAGGTATGGTGTGCTCACTACTTGTTTTACTTTTGTGATAAAACCATTGAATGTTTATTTATGACATGCTAAGATCAAGTCAAGTGACTCAGTAATGGCAGTAACACAGAAATATCTGTTATCATTAACTAACATTAGCCACCATAAGCTATTTAGTCATACCAGACCTATTAAGGCTGTAGCAGTAAAAACCCTTGAGTGTATCGAAATGAGCAAGAGTGCGTCTTATTACTCCTGAATTCAGCCATTCATTTGTAAGAAGAAGATTGTGATTTTTGTCTTTCAAAAGTTTCATAGTCTTACTTTAGTACCAGAACAAAAGAAAACACACGCCAAGTTAATGACACAAGAAAACCGATGGATTTAAGTAACTGCAGGTTCTCCAATCGCTCTCGGGCCAATGTGAAGACTGAAGCTTATGTCAAGATGACAACGGCTCCTCTTGACAGTCTACAATAAAAGGGGCTGACTAAATGCATTGTGGGATTCATAAAAAAAGCAACCACCAGGAAATTAGCTAGTAAATGAACAGTTGTTGCTCGAGGACTCAGACAGTGTGACAAAGGGCCATCAGAGGATGAGGAGGTGGGATGGGCTGACATAAAGTGATGTGCTCTGAGCTCTTGGACACCATCGCAACTATGTTGCTGTCTTTCCAATAGTATGTGGAGGCAGGGGTTAGTGTAGTGTGTGTAGCGTGTATGCACATGTTTGAGTCTTTATGTAACACCTAACATAGTCGAGGATACAAGCTCACACAGGCAGTCTCTGCTCAGAAATCACTTGTTCCCCTCTTCCTCCTCACACCATGTTTTAAATGGAAATTCATTGGATGGCTTGAATCCCATTTGAGGACCATTAACTGTTCAGTGATTGATCACTCACTTAAAACGCCGCTGACCCCAGCTGGGTGTTTCAGTCTCCAGACCTAGCCAGCTGAAAAGAGCCCACAAAGCACATCACACACACACACACACACACACACACACATGCATGCATATTAACCAGACCACCAGCATACAGTGCATAGCCCCCTCTGACTGTGGTCCTCGCTGAAGCCCACCCCACCCATCAGGATCAATGCAAGTCTTTATTAGCTGCTGGCTAAGAGCGCTGGTTGTGTAAGAGGACCCTGCCAGTTCTGGCCTCACACCTCCCAAAATCCACCGCTGGGCTGTATAAACATGGCTCTGTGAGTGTGTGTGTGTGTGTGTGTATGTGTGTACAAAATTCTATAAAGTTTTTAAAGATGGTGTATAGCTGTAAGATTCGAAGGAACAAAAAAGAGATATAAAGAGGAGGAATCATGGCATCAGATGAAGAGTGAGAGGATATAAAAAGCGTAAAAAATGTAATAGCCACCAACACAGACTTGGTGTACGGGACAGGAAACACATTTTCTATGTCCAGTCATCCCTCGTATATAATGAAATCACTTTCCAAGACTTTCCGAACAGTTCCTAGTGGGGTTGTTGAAACAACAGCGTGGTGTCAGTGGAGCAACCATGTGATAAGTGGGACTTTTACTGTGGCTACATCTGCGCAGTTATAATCAGTCTGCTTTTCTAGTATGAAACACATAAAAGAAGCTATTTGGTGGCTTACGTGCACCCATGGGGCCATGTAAAAACTGTGAGAAAACCAAGTGATACGTCCTGTCGGAGTAGTGTATAGTGGGCCCACGCCAGGCCTTATAAAGGCTATAAGAGCCACCAGAGAGCAGTACAGGTCACACCAGACAGTATTAGGAGCTCTGGGAAGTGTCAGATACTTGGGGAGGGGAGGGGAGGATGACAAGTGGAGGGCTGGGATCACGCCCAGTGCCATTTCACACTACTGCATATTACTGGATGTCTGATTTAGTTTGCGATTTCACACAGAGATACAGCCTCAAGTAAGTGTGTGCCTGCAAATCAAACACATACTGTACTGTGCATTGAACAACACATGCATATACAAGCAGCAATTGCATATATACATATAATCAGTATAGTATCAGTCAATATAGTAGTAGTGTAACCATTCGTTGCCTTGATGCTGTGTTGGTCTGCTAAAGAAAATAAATAAAATGAATAATTCCTTTAATTTTTTGATAACTCAGTAATGAAAAGTTTCGGTTTGTAAAAGAATGCAATGTTTTGATGACATGCAGCTCAGTAACGCTGTCATCGGGACTAGGAGCTCACCTTACTGACACTGCATTTAACTAATTAAACCACAGTTTACCCTTTAACACCCACCCCACTTTAGGGATGGTCCACCTATATTAAAACAAATACATTGTTTTTAATTATTAGGCTCTTGTCATATTCATGTAACTTTATGTAGTGCTAGCAATCCGTAAATGCTGCCACTCAACCCCAAGACCATTTGTTCCTGCTGAAGATGTAAATCTTTAAATATGGTTCACAAATATATAGTTTCATTTTTAAAAAGGCTCAGCAATGTCCTTAAAAAGCTGGGTAATGTAGTTTTTACCAAACGTTACTCAAACAGGAGGAAACTGCACATTTGTTGGGGACTATTTTCAGTTGTGGATTAATACACATTTGGTGCTCATGAAATATCTAATGATGAATACAATAAGTAAAAAAATATAATGTTAAAAAAAAGAGTTTGTGGCTCTCATTCAATAACCCCTGAACACTAAAAGTGCTACCTCACAGAAATAATACAGACTTTTCCTTGTGGAAGTACACCGTGTTCTCCAGGTCAGTCAATTAGAAACAGGCCGACATGAAAACTTGGCAATATCATGACGATAAACTTCCAAAAGAAAATAAAAAAATCTAGCCACAGTCAACATATTCATTAAAATATATGAAATCATATTTGGATTATGTAGAGTCATTAGCTGAGATATTCCTTGATTTTAGACAGAAGGCAAATTGGGCATGCTGTTTGCTAATTTGCTTGTGATCCAGTACCGCTCTACAGACGTGTTTGTTAAATATCAAGGAAGGAAAAGGATACAGAGACATGTTGGCTTGCCAAAAAGCACTGCGTCTTGTTTCAATAATCACACTTTGTACACTGAAGAGGAGAAAAGTGGCTAAATGAGATGCTGCAGGGCTGCAGCCGGGCCAAGACAGCAGAAAGACTACCGCCAATATAATTGACTCACTGTTTCAAAAATAAAGGCAGCGATACAACTCACATTGGCGAACACAAGCCATAATAATACATTTTCAGTTTTCTTGCTTGTTTTTATGTTATATCAACTTATGTTATATCAACTTTGCCACTGCAACTGTCTTGGTTGTCCCTCTTATCTGTCATGTCCTGTGCATTATCTGCTTTGTTATAAACCAAATCCAGCTGAATGAGAGACTGAGGACAAAGTGTAGAAATTGGACCATAGAGGGTGGGAGGTGAGACGGGGAAAGAGAGGAGGAATAAATCAGTTCAAACCTTGGAGCAGGACAGGCAAAACGTGCCTGGTAGATACATGGGTTAACTCAATATTTCCTCCCTTTCTGACACTGTTTCTCCCTCTGACCTTCCCTCCCGTTCCTGTCAACACCCCTCCACTCTCTAGACACTAATCGCTATCGGGGTGACTCCCTGTTCAGTTCCCTTTTGTGTGATTGATTTCATCAGGGCTATATTAAAACCAGATCTCCTCGTTCTCTCTCTTATCTCCACATCCCAGTCATCAGGAGGTGATCAGAGACACACAATGGAATGTTCCAGTTGCTACGAGACAAGATATAACGACGAAGATCAAAGGCGGCGGGAGTCGACATTGTCAGTCTGGGACAGTTTAGGGGGACTGAAAGCTGGCTGCATAACAATACTGCAAACTTATATAATCTGGATATGACTTTCTGGCTCAGAAATATCTGTATGCCTATATGAGAGACTAGTATGAGAAGTATGATTTAATTTAGTGAAAATGAATTATTTGCACATCTGTTACTGCTGTAAACACAAAAAAAGCAGGACAAATTTACGGTTAATGGGCTGTAAAAGTGTCTGGTCTGCTCCCCAGAATGTCGAGTTTGAGTGCTGTTCATCAGGAAGGAAGGGAAAAAAACTGAAAGAGCTTTTAATGACAACAAACATTCAGATAATTGTGTAGTGTTGAATGAACTCCATTTCCTTGTTCACCTGCCTCATGGAATTCCTGCAGTGCTGCCAAGAGCCAATAAAACAGCACATTCAACCTTTGCGAGGCTAGACACAATAATAACCTTCTCATTATGCATTATGAAGCAAATGGTTGAAATTAAGTGGGAATAAAGAAACGCTGTAGAAGTATTTCTCTGCTTTTGAATGGTGGGATCTGTGCTCGGTGCTTTTAATCAGATCATATCAGTCTATCTAGCATGACGGAGCACAGTTTGGGATGATAAGACTGAGGGAGTGCTACATAAGTACGCGAGCATCTAACGCTTCATTACGGGCTGATTCTCAAGATCAGATACGTGTTTATCTCCAACCTGGCAGCCAGAAGAAGGGGACATTCTTGAGAGTCTGGAGTTAGTTTAGATTGATGGGCCCTCGCTTAGATAATCACCAGACCAAAGGAGGGCTGAAGCAGCTTCTTTGTCTCCACTTGGCAGCTGGAGGGGACGGGAGGATTGGTGGGAGGAATATGAGAGTTAGAGAGGAATAAAAGTTACACCACAGACATGAGAATGAGACACATCCTTGGACACTAGAGGAGCGGTGGGGGAGGATGGAGCGACGCTGGGAGATGGCGGAGGCCAGGCTCCTTGAACAGAGCCCATCCACAGCAAATAAATCAAAGCCGACAGAGAGACTGATGCTGTTGTCTGTACAGGCAGCACAAAGTGCAGGTGTTCTTCAAAAAATAGTTTTGTCCTTTGAAACATCTGGTTGATGCAGCTGTTGTTCTGTCTGAACTTTACACATTTTCCTATTTAAAGCTGCTACATTCACTATTTTTATATCAATAATAGATCACATCACTACTTGTATGTGAAAGGGGTCGTTCGTAGTGAGAATTATATAACTGGAGTTACCCTCAGTTCTACAGAGTTTTAAAGCGACTTTCAGCTCATTGTTTTGGTTTTCTGTGAAAAAGCTTTGAAAACGATACCTGTGCGCTACCTGCCCATCACCAAACAGCAGACATACTACGTTAGTAACTAGCTAGTGAATATAGCGGAGCATTTAGCAGCTAAATAGCCACATATTTTTCTCAGGAGTTGGTGGAGACCAAAAATAGAGACACACAAAGAGGGAATATTGGTGGCCATAAACACGACTCCAAATGAATCCTTATTTTGCTCTGTATTTGCTGGATGTGCAAATAGGCAAGTGTTTGCTAACAGGTCAGCCGTATCTAATTGTTGTGTTCACAGCTTGTTTCCGCTGCCCCCAGGTGGCCAAAAAAATTTTTTAGTTAGTGTTCAGTTATTGCAGGTTTAAGAAGTCACAAAACGCTTGCTGTCTGTGCTGTGTATGCCACATAAAGGGTTTAATATGCAACATTAATAAAGAAGACAGAGTGAAAGGTATACCTTCATGAAGTCATATACAGTCCTTCCAGTGAGCTAAACCCCTCGAAGGGTGGGAGTCTCTGCTCTGTTATTACTCCAAACAAACCTAAATGACCGGGATGACAGGGATGAACAGGGGACTTGAGGGAGAAGTGGGTGTTGAGCAGCCTCTTTCATCAAGTTTGTTTATAAGTTGTCAAGTTAAGTGCAAAGTGGAGCGAGGGGGCACCGGGCCAAGTTCGGTCGGAATAACGGGGGACGGGAGCGGTGATTCAGAGTAGGTTGCCTATGTGGTCTTGCCCTGCCCAGGGAGACGCCTCCAATCTACGTGCAAGTGTGTGAGTGAGATCATAGATGAGAAAATGCATAATTTCCTCTGGGATACACCCTCGTTAATGATCTGTACACACAGCAGACTTTATGTTCTGTTAAACACCTGACACTTTAACAGCTACAGAATATGACTGAGCTCTTCAGTGATTTATCTGACACGTTCTCGAGGCAGTCTTTTTATTCTGTTCTGAAATAAAAGGTAGAATTATGGAGCTATATTGCAGACAGGTTTAACAGTGTGCCATTTTAACTGTCAGAGCAAAAGATATCATCTACAGACTGATTAAGGGACTTCCACTGAACCAAGAAAAGTCCGGCCTGACTTCCAACAACTGACACAGCAGATTAATGGCATGAACGGGAGAGACAGTAGAGAGGAGGACGGAAAGAGAGGTAGACTGAGAGAGGAAAAGCTGCTTGAGTTCCTAGGATGACACAGAGCAGGCCGCTGCGGGAAACCTCAGCTCCTTCATTCACTGTGGTCTGAGAACATAAAAAGCACCACATCGTTTGATCTCCAGACTTGAATACGTCTCTCAGCTTCATAAAAAAATAACACAGCTTTGGAAACCATATTCCCCAATTATTCTCCTATTACTCTCCCCTCTCTCTACCTCTCTCCCTCCTTCCTTCCATTCCTCCCACATTAGTGATTCTGTCTTTGATATCAAAGTGGGATGAAGATTAAAGTCTGGGTGAGGGGAAGAGTTGTGTGGTATGGGGCAGCTCGGCACTTTGCCACAGCTTTAGATGGGGCTTGATCCACAGAGTTATTCGCCCTCTGTCTGCCCACAGTTAGCTCTGTTCTAGTGACCGAAGATGGCTGGGAAATGAAGGAGGGCTGTTTTTTCCGCTCATCCAGGCTGACACACTCAACACAACTTGACAGCTCTACATCGGTTTTCCACCCGAGACATAATCACTCGAGTCAAATCCACTATTATCTATTCACACCTCTTGCTTTAAGATCTCGGGGAGGATTTAAAAGTCTGGGTCTGGGAGGAATGTGACCCTATAGCACTGTAAAAGCAAGCAATGGCTAGGCTAAGCTTCCCTTTGAACCTCCAGCCTGCTCTCCATTTTTACATTTGCCCACCAGCTAAGCACCTGTCAGTCAAAACCCACCAGACCATCACCACCTTCTCGCTCGCAACTGAGCATGCACTGTGACCGCCAGTGACCTAGGAAATGTCAACAATCATGAAACAGTTGGAGAGCTCAGAGAGTCAAATCTCATGTCAGTCACTTTCAAGGATCATGTTTGTTAACCTTGTCACTCAGTTGGTCTATGCAGGTTCTTAACCACATACAAAGAGTGTGGTATTTGCATTAGGATCGGTCTGCCAAGAGTATTACATATTTTAGAGTAGTTTTGTATGACTATGAAGGAGACTGTGATGCTTTCATTTTATTTTGCATCATCTTTATCGAGTCTCTTTAGGTTGCAAGATCGAAACATCATGCCTTTGTTTTTTGAATAAAGGTTGCATTTTTGGCCTTAACTGAGTGATGTGGCTTTTCTTAGTAACATGATTTGAGGATGTCTATCACCAAAAATTGATGTAGACAGCGCTCCCATTTCCATTTATGGTATGTTTTCAGTGGCCTAACCCTAATTGGGGACAGGAATTTTAAAAGTGGGCTCATTAACATGCCACCACTCCTTAAAGCAGACACCCAGAAGATACACTAACAAACCCCAATGGTTGTACATTATGGTAGAAAATCTGATAATGTCTTATTTCTTCACACAGTGAGCAAAGTTTTCTTCCTTTTTTGCATTTTTACTGTAGTTTTTCCTCAATGTCAGAGCTGGAGGATGCAGAAGGGGTTCCAGAAAATCCATACAAATCAGGAAAAGGTCCTAAACTGCAATACATTTTCTGCATTTATTGTCTCTTACATAACTTAGTGTGGTGAAGTAGGTGTAATAATTCGACTGAATGCAGTTTTATAATTTGGTGAAGACACAATTTTGATATCTTGAAAAAAGGCAGGATTTTTTAACATCACTGGCTTCAACAAAATGATGTGATTAAAGAATATTACTCAAAACAAGTATATTCATGGAGTCATAGAGTCTACAGCCATGCTAGCGGCTCTGTGAGGTTGTACTTAAGCACAGTGGTTCTTTGAGCTAAATGCTAATGTCAGCATGCTAACATGCTCGCAATGACAAAAAAAGGCAGGCTAAGTAGAATTGCACATGAAAAATATCTCACCCCATTGGCAGACATTGAGAAAAACAAGTAAGTAATAAATCGCATTTGCACTGTAAAAGACCCAGTCCCAGGCTTAACCACTACAACTCACTTTCCACTTGCAAAACTTGGGAACGTCATCATTTGTGATAACTATTGCCATCACTGACTTCAAAGAAAGAAGGAGGGAGAAACAGGGGGAGTGTTTGCATCAGTGGAAAGCCTCAACCAATCCCCTAATGCTACCAGGACCATTTCCATACCACATTCTGGCTTCTTATCCTCGCTGACCTCATAAAACCTCTGTAAGCATATCACAGTTGTCGGATGAAAACAAAAAGAAGAAAAAACGTGTTTGTAGCTTAAAAGCCATTTAATTGGCTACAAAAAGGTTTCACACACCCTGAGTACACATGTTGCTCAATCCACAAAAGTGCTATGAACTCTTCAATATAATTTAAAATTTGCAAATGTTCATTGGAATATTGAGGTTTGGCAACATGCTCACATCTAAATGACTAGTGACATGGTTTCCACAAACACACATATACTGTAAGAATGACAGTATTAAGTATTCATTTAAGATTAAGCAACTTCAAAACAGCAACAGCATGTATGCAGAGTGTGTTGTTTTCTAAGAGTTTCTGCAGCACATGGGCCAGAGTGTGTCTATGAGAAACAGTGTCAGAGCAGGAGATGGGGTTCAGGCTGGAGTCTCTGCTAGAGCACTTCCTCAAACCTGCTGTTTAATGGAAAGTACACGCCTGCCTTTAGGTATGAACCTTCGAACTGATCCACGCCCCCTTCTCCCCCTCTCAAATTCCACCAAATATTTTCATAGGACATCTGACTTCAGTGGCTCGCTATTAGTTCCACAGGTGTGGAGAGACAAACTCCATTAAAACACCCCGGGACATTCCACCACTGCACTTGGCATGGGCCCAATACATGTCATACTTTCTCTCCCTCTGTCTCACCATACCATTCATAATTTTAATGTATTTTCAATACCTGTCCATTCTGCCATTCCCCTGAATGTAATCAGTCACCAGATTTCCGAATTATCAGTTTAATAGTTGCACACTTGGGTTTCTAGGTGTATGAACATGTGTCTGTGTGTGAGTGTGTTTATTGCTACAGTAGCTGGAAATATGCAACCAGTCTTCTCGACTGTGAGCTGTTGTTGTTTTAAGCCCCTTGGAGGTCTCTGTATCACTCCTACTCAAACTGGCACGGGATATAAACTGCAACCAGATGGAGGACTTCTACCATTGTTTTCCAGTTGAGCAACACCATGCTAGCAGACAACGCAGAGGGGAGGGAGTTGGGTAAGAGCATCATCAACCAAATCTGAAATCTGTGCCCTATGGGCATGCAGTACGTAATGGAGATGGATTGTATGTCTAGTTTTTCTATTGTCTCCCCTTTGCACTTTTTTCTATCTCCCCTCTTCTCTCCCCTTGCACATGCAAACATCTTTAGCTTGTTTTCCCTCTCAAAGTGTGAGATTATGCTAGAAGTTTACTCAAAGAACATATGTGAATGAAGGCCATCAAACAGAGATATTATTTGTCCGTACAGAGCCAGAGGAATGGCTGCCTGCAGCCCACAAATGACCCCGAAATGACTCAAAGTCCCGCGTCTGTAAATTACCCACAAAACCTCTCTTTCCTTTCAAATCACTCATCCGCTGCTGAGAAAGCACAACCCCGGGCCCCGTCTGACGCGTCTCTTTAGTGCGACTCTGTATGGTTTGGAAGCCAGCATGTTTACTTAGGTTTGGAGAGGTAGGAGGGAAAACCCCAACACTTTTTTTTTCTATGCAAAACAAAACAAGATGGGGACAGGAGACATCGACTCATGCTCAAACCATAACTTTAAGAAAACTTTACGTGTGGTGGAGGTGGAGGTGCTGTGTGTTGTGGTAGGTGGGTATAAAGGAGAACAAGCAAATATGTGTTCTGACTGTTCTGAGGTTTAAGCCTCAGAATATACGTGCATACGTGCATGTAGGTGTATGTGTACATGTCTGTGTATGTGTGCATATATAGGCACGGAGGAGAATAATAAATCTAGGCGGTGGGCAAAACTATTGCTACAGGGTGCAAAGAGCACTCCATTGTAATACAGTGAATCACCAATGGGGCGTGGCTGTTTAAAGGGTAAGTTCACCCAATATTTCTCACTTACGTGTAGTGGATTCTAGCTATGTAGACAGTTTGATGTGGTGGATTTATGCTGTGAACACGACAAACAAAACTCTATTCACTAGCATGCATTAGAGTGGAGGCAAAAATCTCAGAGATGGATATCTCAAAACAAGTAAAACCAAAACTATTTCCATAGCTAGATTCCACCAGAGGTAAGTAAGAAAGTGTTTTTTGTAATTTGGGTGAAGAGGTATGAGGATTTGCATGCTTCAGAGGCTGACTTGGAGGGGGGGGTATAAAAGAGTTGGAAGAAAGAGGATCAAGACTCTAAAAAAAGAAGAAGAAGGAGCACCGGTTATCCGACATCTCCATCGCCCTGCTCTATATTTGCACTCACTCGGCTATGCTAACACCGGCCAGGATCGCGTGGTATGAGAGAGCTGTGTTTAGATGGCTCTTCACAGCCCCTCCGTTGAGAACAGTGCAAATAGACATAATGCAGAAATAACAGTCATCGGAATGCAACGCCGCATATGCGGTTGTTGGCCTTGGATGGAGATTTAAGGTCGTGAGGCAGACAGATAACCCCCCGCCCACACACACACACACACACACACACACACACACACACACACTTTCCTGTTACATCCTGGTCTGGTCTGTCAAGTTTTCGGGGGAGGTTGTTGTCTGTGGGTAGTCTAGGGTCTCAATGGGTCAAACATCCCACGAAATGTTTCCTGGCAACAAGTTGCCAACATGGGGTCAGCGTTTGGGAACTGTGAACTTGCTGCCTTCAAGCCTACAGAGCTACACCGGTGGGAAATATCACAGGTTTAGCTAAGGGGAGAACTAAACTGATTATTGATAAGACTGGCAGGAATATAAACCCTTCACACCCTTCTCTGCTATCACTAAATCATTTTCCCAGAGTGGAGAACTCCCTACCTCTCACAGAGAAAAGTAGGACGGGAGAACGACATGAAAACGATTCAGAGTGCAGACTTAAAAACAAACATTGTCTGACTTACTTTTCCTCCCCTTACCCTTAGACTGCCCATGCCATAACTTTCTCCCCCTCTGTCTTCCCTGGACAACGTATTAACGGCTGCAGTTTTTATTGGAATGACTTAAATGGCCCTTAAACTGCCGTCTGAATGATGGGTGCTGGTGTCTGTGTCTCTGCATGTGTGTATGTATGTGTTTAGGCGCGAGTGTGTGCTGGCTCCAGACCCCGTTTCCATCGGCAATGCCAAATTTCTTTCACCCACCCCACTCCCTTCTAGCCCTCCACCTCCACCCCCACTTCTTGATGTTCACCACATCTCCCACAGTGGTCACACTCATTTTTGCTTGTGTGCATTTCTTTTTCCCCCTTCTGCCTCTGTTTCTTTATCCACACCGTGGGGAAAAACACAATTGCCCTCTCACACTCATAAGGTAATGGCTACAATTTGCTTATCGCACAAGTGCAGATGTGAAAACAAATAGAGTCTAGACTGATAGGGTTTAAAAGTGGCTTTCCAAAAGCATCATAAGTCAGCAGAACAAAGATGTTTTTTGTTCTAAGACACTTTTGAGAAAACAGTCCAGTCCAGTCTTAAATTGTATATCTGGAGATCAGATGATTTTCTCAGCTAACAAACATCAGCATCCATTACTTTGTCTGTCTGTCTGTATCTCCGCATATGCTCCCACCCACTAGACACTTTGTGTTACTGTCTGAGCTCCCCTCTTGTTGCAGAAAAATGCACTGAAAGTGATTACAGACACATTCCAGACGCCCTCTGTGGAGTGAATGAAGGACTAATGGAGGAACGTAGAAATGAGAAAATGCTGGGAAGACATATTATGAAGTGCATCTGAGGTTACAGGAGATGAGGCATGACAACACTCCTTCCTCACTGGAGCTTAGAGTGTGTAGAGAGAGGAGACACAAAGTTTGAGCTTCTGCACAGAGAACAGGGCTTATATGTGTTTTGCAGACGATGGACAAGGACAACAGCGCTGTCATGCCCTCTCTTAACAATAGACAGAAAAGACATGTAGGCAGTATCTTAGCAAAATGCCAAAATTGCTAAAGGACAGAACAGAAGACAGAATCAAAATGTTCCAGACTGAATTGAATCCACAGACAGGCCGAGACTGTGAATATGCTGTTGTGTCTGGCAGGGCTGAGAACTATTTGGACAATTTTGGACGCTGGCAGCATTACAACTAATGCTTTTCTTCCCTCCCCCCTCCTCTCTGAATAATGGCATTGAGAGCAGTGTAATGAGTAGGGACGAAGGCAGGAGGAGCGTCACATGGAGGGGATTTGCAGATTAATCGATGCAGACTCCATGTGGTGCATTCCTCAACGTTGTTCTCCCATTTGTTTGATATGTGTCACTGACGAAGAAGGAAAGCAGCAGTGAGAAACCCCACAGCTAAGCTTCTGTTTTGTGGAGTGTTGGTCCCCATAGTTCCCCTGCACAGTAGTTCTTTGACAACCAGTGCATATATGTGTATCTAGGTGTGTGTAAAAATGGGTTTAATAGTATGTAATAGTAATTGGACATCAGCAAAGTAATGGCAGTCTTATCCCTTACAAACCTGCCACTCAGATTCTTGAACTATAATTCCCATTTTCTCTCCAACACTACCTCCAGACAAGAACATTGAGATTGGATAATTCAGCAAAACCCCGGATTACTTTCAATGACAATGTTTGTTTTTTATGGGCAATGATAATGTTTTTTTAAATTGTCGCTTTGTGGTTATGGAAAATAAACTTTGGTTAAGGTATGTTTAGGGTTAGGCAACTAAGACACTCAATAAAGGATAGGAACAGTACAAAGGCAAACATTTGATACAAATTCCGGTCTTCTGCATGAAAGTCGGACGTGCTACATGCCCATCCACCACCGTGACCTCCACACCCTTAATCTCCACCTCGCTACATAAATGGCACACAACTTCCTGCTTTGGCACTGAATGCCGGCAAAGGACGTAAACCATGAGGCGTGGAATTGTCCCATATGGACGTTATTCCTTGGGATACTGGGCTGTCTAGTTTGAAAAGCATTCCAAAAAAGAAAATATGTATACAACAAACTACTTCAAAGTGACCAAGTCAGTGACACAACATAATTTATGGTAGTGTTGTTGCAAAATGTCAGTCTAAATTGGCTTATCTAATGTGTTGTATGGACCACTTTCTGCTGGAGCTTACAAAATCTCTGCAGGCAGTTGGACCACAATATCACCAAGTTGTACAACAGAAGCGTTATCCGTCTGTGGGAAGAGCACTGCATTAAGACTGTCTGCCTCTCATCACTTTCTGCTCACTGGGAGATACCTTTCGACAAGCAAAACTCCAGAGGAAACAGCAAGACATTTGTGATCAACAGAATTATGCATGGGAAAGAGACACATGACAGAGGGAAATGTTAGCAAACCTGGTTTTCAGATCACACACATATACAGCCCACCAGGGACAGGCCCTCAATTCATTAGGGCACTGTTAGTGTGTACTGTGCTGACTTGGAGGGGGTCTCTGCACATTCCCCACAAGTGTTGATGGGGTCTGGATTTGTCATTGTCTCCACGTGAAGGTGGATGGCTGTTTGTGCATTTCCCTGCTTCGTTACGCCCGGCCTGTCTCAGCTGGCCTTCCCCAGCATCCCTCAAGATGAGATGTCCTGACTGATCCACTCCCAGAGAGGGATTAAGCACACAGATCTATGGTTCTCCTTATGTTTCCATTACTTTAACCATGTCCACACAACACAGATGTCTGTTTTTATAATGCAAATGAGTCAATGAACCAAAGACAAGGCTCAAACTTTTAAATTGAATTTCTGCATATCTGCATGCCTTCTTCCAAGCTTCACAGGTTTCACAGAATAGCGCCCATCATAAAAGGTAAAAGAGTAATTTACATAATTCTTAACAAGTGAAAACTTCTGCAATCTGGGTAAGTAACATCCAGCAGATACAGAGTAACATTAGAATTCATTTTGAGTTGCTTTTCTAACCGCCTGGCGCCCTGTTTTAGTCTCCAACAACCCGAGAAAAATATTTGGCTTTTCAGCTGCTCAGTGCTGCTCAACTAAATCCCTATTGTAGATGGACATTTTTTGCAGTGCAGTCTTTTCACTGTCTGCTCCCAACATGAGGTTTGAATCAGCAGGCTGTCATATGGCAGGGACGCAGCATTCAGGACACATCCTCTCACTGTAACGATCTGGCGGACATGTCTGCATCCTCGTCTTCCTCCTCCGCCTCCTTGTTATCCCTCCCTCTTCCTTCCAGACTACGAGGGATACAGAGCATGCCTCGTCCCTATGATGGAAGACAGTGGCTGGAATAGAATGAATGGATCTTGTTATAGGACTAAATAAGAAATGACTATGTTACAGAGTGAACTACAAAATATAAAGGCATCACTGTTTGTTTCAAATGTATCTTTTAAATCTTCAAAACTACTCAGATTTCTGCTTCCCTCTAGAGATTAACAGCATAGAAAGTTTAGCTGATTGCAGGAGTTCTGGGGTATTACTGAGCTTGTTGCTCAACTTGAGGAATGGGCCGGGTGTTCCCAACAGGGTAAACAAACATTGGAGTAGTAAAGAGGTTGCGGCGAACTGAAGCAGAGTAATTCATGGAGGAATGATCTGCGTCTGGAAGCAAACAGACGGCCCCTGCATGTTTCTGTTGACACTGGTTCAAATCCTCGGCCAGATCAAAGACGCCACATGGTTGCTACAAACTGAGTGCTCCTCAGACCAAGCTTATTTTCTCTTTTCTGCTTCTTCTACCTTCAAATCCGTTCCTGTACTTTCACCTCTCCTTGCCTTTTTCCCGCAAATACCACCCCATCCACTTTCTCCTATCCCTATTTTCACTGTGACTTCGATCTTTCTTTCTCTTCCAAATAGATCCATCGGCATCCCTCTTTCCTAACCCTTCCCGATGTTTCCCATATCCCTATCACACTTTCACCACATGTCAGGAAGACTTGGGTTTGTGTGGTTTCTGCCCAGCTTTGGGAGCAGTCCAGCTCAGGCTCCATTGGGCTGCTTGTCGGTTCGGCTTGCAGAGCAGACCGGGGCCCACTGTTAGGAAATGACCACTTCTCTGGTTCAAATTAGCAATGAGGCAACGCAACAGGCCTTTTTTGCTGGCGGCTCGCAGAGGAAAGAGTGGGGAGAGAGCGCACAGCCATCTGCAAACCACATGAAAGTGAGTGGTAATTGATTCAAAGCCCTCCTTAATTAAGTATTTTGTTGGCTGGCCAAAGAACATCCTCCCAGAAGTGGTTGTACTTCTGTAGTGTTCACTATCCAAACAATCGCAGACTTGCATGGTTAACGTCAGACAGAAGATATTGTATTTCCATCAGCTTATTCTGCAATCTATCATCTATGGAACATCCAGGTTTTAACTCATGTCATGTAAATCTTTGACCTTCCTCAGTTTTTAATAAGACAGTTCACTCCTGTATTGCTTTATGCAGTTACAGCTGTGTTCCTACAGCCAGCAGCAGCTTCCTAATCTCTCTAATCTTGTTCTCATACATGGAAAAGGGTGACAACATTGCGTCAATATGAGTGAATTAGTATGAGCTGAAAATTGTATTTGATCTACAGAAATATACTTTATGTCATCACTGTGCATGTATATGGTTGTTTTACAGTCTTGTGATGGGGCACACTTAGTGAATTTTTTCCGTACCCACTTGCATGCTTACTTATGTTACCTACTTTAATTCACATTGACAGACAAAACCGAGCAAATGCGTGATGGAGAGGCAAACAGTGAGACTGTCATCCAATTAGCCTTGTGTTTGTTTATCTTAGTCTTCACTGTACAGCATCTCAAATGTTCTCCATAAAACTCTACTCCACTCTACTTGTATGCCTCCAAAATTGTTCAGCAAAGCAATAACACTTCCTGTCTTGTGAGCATGGATCAAAATAATTCTTCTTCAACAGCTTCTTTAAGCACTTAGGAATGCTGCCAAACTGCATTGCCTCTCCTTTCTAACTTGAGGAAGCATTACGTATATTGTAGGGATAAACAGAAACAAGAGAACTGTAGTTAAGACCACATACACACACACACACACACACACACACACACACACACAATGTAGAATGCACTCAGTAAAGCAACGCTCACAAAGCGTTCGCCTCAAATGAGCTGGAATGAGCACAAAGTCGCTTTTTCATTTTATCGTTTCACTACTTTGCTGCTGATTACAGGAAATGATTAGGACAAAAGCCTTGAAGGACTGGTTGTGTTGTACGCTGCCAAATGCCTCTGAGCATTGCATTATGAAACACATGTTGCTCAATGGGCTCAAAGTCTGTACAGAAAGGATTAAGTCTCAAAGCCAAGGCCATTTAAACATAATTTTGAGAGGACCAGCACCCTGCATCAAACAATCATAGAATACTGTAATGGCTCGAGCAAGCTTTGTGTGCTTTGTCTAATTCGTTTTGTTTTAATTTGTTGTCTTCACATGGAATTGGAGCCATGGTAAATACATATCACAAAGATTATATGAACCACTGGAGGCGTAATTTGTGCACTTGAGATGCATCCATTATCTATACCGCTTATCTTCAGAGGGTTGCGGGGGGGCTGGAGCCTATCCCAGCTGATGCATAATACAGTGTGACAAAAAAAAATATCAAAAGAAACAACTCAAAAGCCCAGGGTGGTCCACTGTAGGGGATAAGTTGTCTTAAATCCATCTCTTTGAGGAACACTTTGAGCCAAGCTAAATTTTAGGTGTTTATCCGGGCAGAAACTGGCAACTGTACAAGTTTGGAACAACAAGGGCTCACAGATTTTAGTGTCCATGTGGTGGGCACCTGTAGTCACCTGCTATTGAAAGACCGCAGTGTGATTTATATATGAAAGGACATCAGAAACAAATATCATTTCATATCATGCACAGCAGTATTTACATCATCATGTAATTACAGATGCTAAAATGTCAAAACTCTCTTGTGATGTGAAAACTACTGCCTTTATCAGTTTTTGTTTGTTTCATAACCTCCCACTGTTAACGTTTAAAGCATATGTTGGATTAAGTTCTAGTGACTGCACCACAGTACAGTTCAGCACTAATCAATACTATATTAACAATGGATCACATGATTACGTGTATGTGGACGAGGTCACTTGTAGTGAACATAATTATCACCCAACTCTTCAGTTCCCCTGAGCTCTGCAGAGCATTTCAGCTCACTGAAACATAAAATAATGAACGCTAATGTTGTTCTGTGTTTACTGGATGTGTAAATATGCAACTATTTGCTAACATGTTTGCCATATCCACTTTATAAGGTGATAATATGTCAATGTCGTGTTTACAGCTTGTTCTGCTGCCCCCAAGTGGCCAAAATTAATTGATGCTGCTTTAAAGATGCCATAAATGTTTAAAAATATCATAATTATTTCCAGTTTGTTATATATTGACCAACTTCCATTTTCTGCAACAATATAATATAACTAGTATCAAAAGTCAAACATGTTGAAAGGATTTCTTTGGTATATTTGACATTTTGAAATATTCACTTATTCGCTTTCTTGCCGAGAGATAGATGAGAAAATTGACACCATTCTGATGTCTGCTAAATATGAATCTACCAATAGCAGCCGGTTAGCTTAGCTTAGCACAAAAACTGTAAACATCTGGCTTGGCACTGTTCAAAGGTGAACAGAATCAGCCTACCAGCATATAACACGTTATATCTTGTTTTTTTAATTAGTACAAAATTTTAACTGTAAAAACGACACATTGTGGCTTTATGGGGGGTTACTTGGGGGCCAGACTATTTCTTATTTATTAGTGAGATTTAGAGGTGCTGGTACACTGGTATAGATCTTCGCTTATTCTACGCGAATAAGCGCATTTCTAAAAATGCCAAACTATTCCTTTAACAGCTGCACGTTTAGCTATGAAGTAATTGGTTGAATAAAACCTGTTGATAGATGGTAGATATTAGGTTGCTGTCTGCTACTGAATACAGGGGAAGAAAACTCCACTGCGTGTACAGTACAATACATATGTCACTTAGTAAGCATCCATTTCCTACTCCAGATCTCCAGACTCCAAATCTGGCTCTGTGAAATAAAATGCTTTTTATTAGCCTGCTCCGAGGGAACCATAACGCCACAATAACCCCATTCTCTTTTCTCTTTTTACGAACACCTACGCACATGTCTAAATCAAGCTCAGACTGAACAATAACAATGTCTGGAGTTTTCAAGAGGTCTCAGAAGAGCTGTTTCCAATCCCTTACTCAATATTGACCCATCAGAGAGAGACATATCCATCCGGCATCTGAAGTGAAATAATAAAAATAAACAGTTGGCTTGGGAAGTACGTCTGTAACAAGATGAAAAGAGGGATAATGTGAGTTTTATACTGAGGAGTTGACCCCTGTTAAGAGTTGGCCCAACGTCTTGCTTTTGGAAGCCCCAAACAAAATCCTTGCCAGACGGTGAACTGAGGGGCAATGAATGAGGGGTAGCAGGGTCAAAACCCAAAGGAAAATAAACCTACCCACATGTATTGTACACATATGCTCATTTGTACAGCGACCTGAACCAACCAAACATCAAACAATCTTCATTTGACTTCGCTCAGTGTTATGGATTCAAATTTTTTTTTTCCAAAACTGAGACTGGGGAGGTCACACACATCCTTGGGAGACACGGGGAAACTCTTGCTTCCTTGTATCCACTGTCGAACCAGGGAAAACTCGGCAGAACAAGAGATGTCACATCCCATTAACGAGGAACAGAACTGTTGCTGGATGAGTACCGAGGCTCTCAATCCTGTTTGTTCCTGCTGGATTCTCTTTGAAAACACCAGCTGCCATCCCAAAAAATACTCTGGCACCCCTTTGGAAAAATATAGATTTTACTCCAGGAAGCATTACTCAATGCATGTTTTGCCCGTGGCTTGGTTGCTGCGCCTTGTTCAGGCCTCACTGGCTAAAAGCAATGTCTGACGGAGAACAAGTTTGCTTTACAGCAGGGGTTTTAGTCTGAGTCCAGTAATGAGTTGGGGTTTGATTCAAGAGGATTTGTAGTGTACACTGGTAAAAAATGGATGGAAATAAGGCAAGAAGCTGGGGCAAATAGAACAAAGTTAAGAAGAAAGGGGAACATTAAAAGGGAAAAAAGTGGCAGTGCAATGATGAAAGCTCCCCACTTCCTCCTGCTTCTGTCCCCTAAGCGTGCCTGTGATAAATTCCCTCTGATAACTGAAGAGGGTATGTTGTCAAGCCCCTCTGAGCTCAGAGGCCCTGCTAAGACTGAGCCACTGCTGACAGTCAATGGGAGGCGGAGGAAAAATAACAAGGGGCGTCTGCCAAGCCTCCCCACTGCTTGCTCTCCCTGTCTCTCTTTCTCTGTCCCCCTGTTGCTGCCAGCCCAGTGGAAAAACTCCCGCTGGTCCAGACAGTTATGAGAGAACGAAAGCGCAAGTGGGAGACGGATAAACACAAATAAAGGGAGACAGACAAATGAATTAGAGAGTGACAGAGAGAGGAAAATAAATAAGTTAAGTTGCAAAAATGTAATATAATAATAAAAACAGAGTTAGAATAATAGAAAACTCTCTACTGTTTTTTTGTTTTTCTCCCTCTCCTTCTGTCCTCTGCTCTGTTTTTTTCAGGGCTCACAGAGAGAGAGAGAGCCAAAACAATGTCCTTCAATACAAGGGCCTGATTAATAATGTGCTACACCGTCCACTCTGGAGGGCCATATGTTTGTGCAGATTCACTATCTGCCATACAGCTGACTGACTTCCACATATATCAGCTGCATGTCCAGGCCAAGATGGCTACTGGTGATGTAGCTTTGAGTACAAACACACGAGGCAAAAGGAAGTAAAGGGAGACAAGATGCAAATCTTCATGCATCTGCACGCAAAAATATGTTTCTGTCTTTTTCTTTCCCCCTTTTAGCTGAAAAACAAATCCAGCCTATTAATCTTGAATGTTAGGGTCCAGGATCTGATTAAGACCAGGGCCTGTATTCTGTTTCCACCACCCTTCGCTGCAATTCTTCATTCAGTATATCAGCAGCACCAGTTAGCATGCCGTATAATATGTGCTGAAGAGTGTGTGCACGTACAGTACGTGTGTGTGTGTATGTGTGTGTGTGTGTGTGTGTGTGTGT